>VXBT01007284.1:99655-111543 GCA_013400235.1 Oriolus oriolus | reverse complement strand
GGCTGTCACCTGTAGGGTGTCACCCATAGGGCTGTCACCTGTAGGCTGTCACTTGTAGGGTGTCACCTGTAGGCTGTCACCTGTAGGGTGTCACCCATAGGCTGTCACCTGTAGGGCTGTCACCTGTAGGGTGTCACCCATAGGGCTGTCACCTGTAGGCTGTCACCTGTAGGGTGTCACCTGTAGGGCTGTCACCTGTAGGGTGTCACCCATAGGGCTGTCACCTGTAGGCTGTCACTTGTAGGGTGTCACCTGTAGGCTGTCACCTGTCCGCTTCCCCCATGACCAACCCGGTGTGCTCAGATCTCGGCTGAGATATTCTGGAATTTGTCCCAGTGACACCTCCAAACCAGTCCTGCTCACTGGTTCCTTCTGAATCCCACTCCTGGTTGCCAAATCCAGTTTAACACTTTTTTCCACCCTATCTTTTAATATCTTACTAATTTTAACCGTGTTCACAACTGGTCTTTGTCGGCTTGGCTTTTTTTTTTATTGTCTTGGTTCCTCATTTCTAATTTCCATTCCTCTTTGTGACAGGCAGAGGCAGAGGGGACAGTCTGAGTTATTAATACTTCCAGAGAGAAGTGCAGTGTGGTATTTGTGGAAATCTCTATTTCTAGTGAAAAAAAAGTCACAGGCAAATGCTTCTGTGAGACCATAAGTAATGATAAAACAGAAGTAAATTTAAAAATAGGCTCTTGTAAGGACTTTGTGCTGGCTGAGCCTTTTAATAACACTTCTTACAATAATTTCAACAATTCTAAGTGAATTGTAAACTAAAAAATCTGAAGTTCTTTCAGCTTGACTAGAAGACCTAAAATGAATCTGTGCTCTGCAAGTATCCAACCCCTACAGGGTTTTATCCTGATGTGTTTCTCCTCTTGGTTGTTCCAGTCAGGGTTTGCCTCATGGAGCATCCAGTCCAGTCCTGTGCAATTCCTCCAAAACTCTTTAACTGCTTCTCCTGCTTCTCCTGTTTCCCTTTCCTTCCTCCAGCTCTGCCCCTTCAGCCCCAGAATTCCCACAGCACTGCAAAACATCTCTCAAACAGAATCATCGAAAGATTCCCCAATGTCCCTCTGGAAAATCTTGCGTCATCCTCTTTTCAGCCAGTTCTGCTGACAGATCATAAACTCTTGGTGTTCCTCCTCCCTTCCTGGGTGCTACTGGGAAAAGTACAGTGAACTTCTCCCAAACTCATTCCAGTTTTTGGGACAGGTTCCTGTGCTCCCACAGCCCGAGTCTGTTGCCTTTCCCGGCGCTGTTGCGAGGATCTGGGATCCCCAAGGCGCTGCAGAGCGCCCCAGCTGGGCCCTGGACCTTGGTTCTCATCTCAGATGGACATTCCTTTCCAAGCTGGAAACACCCAGGTGCTTGGGATCTCAGAGCTGTGCCCTTCACTGGGTTTCATTTCCCTCCCCCTGAGCCCTGCCTGTGGTCATTTGCATCTATGTAAATCCCATTTGCAAATGCAGACACCCAGGATTTTGCAATTTCACGTCGCACGCAGGACTTCTCTCATCAGTGGTTCCTGTTCTGACTCAAAAGTATCCCTGTGAGGAAATCTGGGAGCACTGGGATCACCGCTGGCCCTTTGGTAAATAAAGGGAAAAGGGAAAACTCTGAGGATGGAGCCTTCAGACAGAGACCAAGCTTTGCCCCAGTCCTTCACCCTTTACCTGAACCCCAAAGCCACGTGCGGTTCTTACCTGACAGGAAGACCAAGGTGAGGTGCAGGAACTTCTCCATGGAGCTGAGCAGAGAAGGGGCAGGAGAGGAGCCTGGAGCAGAGCGACACTGGCTCTGCCCATGGGCAGCTCCTCTCCCCCTCCTCGCTCTGCCGGAAGGAAGGAGCACAGGAACTTGGCATCTTTTTCATCCCGCGCATTGAGCAACTCTCCAGGGACGGGACTTGCCCTCGTGAGCTGAAAATTCAGGCATCAGCATTGTCCAGTCCCAGCCACAGCTCAGCCTGGCCAGCCCGGGAGGGAGCACCACGTGGTGGCCTGAAGCCACAGGCCTGGGTGTCTGCTCCCACTGGAGCAGCATTTCATGGAATCACAGAATGGTTTAGGTCGGAGAGACCTTAAAGATCATCCAGCTCCACCCCCTGCCATGGGCAGGGACACCTTCCACTATCCCAGGGTGCTCCAAGCCCCGTCCAACCTGGCCTTGGGCACCTCCAGCGATGGGACAGCCACAGCTTCTCTGGGCACCCCGTGCCAGGGCCTCCCGACCCTCAGAATTCCTTCCCAGTATCCCTGTGGCAGTGGGAAGCCATTCCCCTTGTCCTGGCACTCCAAGCATGGTGATAAATCATAATAAATGATTTACAGGAGCTGTTCATGGGGGGAGTTTCTCAAAAGCCAAAAGGGAAAGAGAGGCTCTCGTGGTAGCTCTGGCAGCATCCTGAAGATGCAGGAAGGCAAGGACATCATCCCCTGGGTTTTCAGGAGAAAGAAGAGGCTGTGCATGGATCCTTGTCTGAAATCCAGCAGACAGCAGGGCAGGGGCACTGCTCTGGGAGAAGCTGTGGGTGCTTTGAACAAGCCCAACACCCACCTGAGTTCTGTACCTGGCACAAAGGACACGGGTGCTGGGGACACTGATTCTGAGCCAGCCAATGCCACAGGAGGGGCTCAGGAGTGCAGTCATGGACCCCCCAGAGCATCAGCAAACTGATGGGGGTGGGCTGCTGGTTTTTCATCTTTGAGGTGATTTATTTACTTCCTTGCAAGTACAAATAGACCCCGGCTTCTGAACTGGTGTGGTGCTAAACCTGCAGGCCTGCCCATCCCCAAATGTGCCTTTCCTCGAGTTAGTGGTTAAGAAAATGGTCCCTCACAGCAACCAGAAATTCTCTGTGAGGTGACTGATTGCAGTTTTTGTTCCTTCTCGTTCCAGTGAGCACAAATCTGGATTCCCTTCGAGAATCTCCCAGAAAATGCCTCTCTTCCACTCCACTGTTTTTTGCTATTACTCTTCCACAGCTTGACCCAGTGCAACTGCACGAAGAGCAAATCGTTAGGGGAATGCTGGGCTGAATGAACCATTTCCAGAACCATTTTCTTTTTCTTTCTGTCAGGTCAATTCTGAAAATCTCAAAAAATTTCCATCATCCTCCCTGCTGCAGCCCTGGCAGGAGAAGCCTGTCAGATGTGACTGGCCTGGGAATGAGGGCTGGTTCGGGCCCCTTTGGTCTGTCACCTCCAGCAGGGCTTGGTGCAGAGAAATCAGGAGCCAGAGCTCCTGGAGAAATGGAACTGAGCCCCATGAACTGATTTCATGTTGCTCCCCACATGACTGCTAAATAAAATGTGTCATTTGGAGCGTTTCCAGCAGAGACAGGGAAGTGCAGGAGTTGGTCCTGCTTATTCTTAGAACCCAGCACTCATATCCCCAACTCATCCCATGAGAAAGGAACCCAGCCACAGCAAGGTTCGAGTTCGATGCCTGCAGCACTGGAATGAGTTTGCTTGGCCACAGCAGCTGGGTCCTTGGGGCTGGGGCAGAGTCTGTAGCAGGACACAGCTGGAATACCCCACCCAGCTGTGTCCGGACTGCTCCGTTCCACAAGGCCAGGCCTCCACAGCTGCCTCTCCAAGACTCTGCACTTTAATGGAATTGGAAAAGCAGATGTACAAGAGATCCTGGGAATTCCCCTACAGCTCTGTCTGATCCCAATCTGCCACAAGAGTGGCAAAACCTCTGCTCGGCCCTAACAGGAGGGAGGGCTGAAAATGCACAGGCAACACCACACACACGGCAGCAAAACTCAGCTCCTCCCCAGTGTCCATCCACACACCTCCTGCTCCCCATCCCCACTCCGTATTCCAGTTCCTTTCTCCCATTTCTGGGTTGTTTGGGCATTCTGTGCTTCATTCCCTGCTTCATTCCCTGCCACTCCCTGGGGACTGGTTGAAGGCGATGATGGCATATTCCACATCTTGGGGGTTCCTGTGAGCCTGACTTGGTTCCACATTGCAGTAAAGAGGATCCTCGGGGCTGGGCTGGGATTGCAAGTCCAGGTTGATGTATGCTGGCCCTTTGCTGTCATCCTGAGAACTTTCTCTCCTTCCAGTGCTGCCAGGCTAGGAAAAGAAAAGGGAAAACACTCGTTAGCATGAGTCAGTGCCAGGCCACAGCTGCTGCCAGGAGAACGAGATTTTCCCACAAGGAGAGGAGAAGCCGTGTCAAAATTTACCTTTGGTCGTGACAGAGGTGAAAGAACAGAGAACTCTTTTCTTCACCACCTCTCCTGGATACAGGTGACAGCCTCGTGCTCTGACCCTGCTTGCTACTCCTTGAGTCCTTTCTCAGGGGTTACTACAATTTGCTCCACTGGGTTTGCTCCTACTGGAGTTTCCTGGCATTAATTACCCACCCTCTCTCCAGCCAGGAATGTTCTTTTCTCTGCTGATATTAAATACCATTTCTCTCCTGTTTATAACAAAACTGAGCCCCAAGGTCCTCACCAGGTTGGTCTGACAGCTCCTCCCAGACTGCTGGTCAGGGATTTGGCACCGTGTGGGAAATGCTGTATTTTCCTTACCTGTGCTGTGCCCTCTGCTCTGTCACTGGTGTCCTCTGCTTCTCTGTTACCTTTGGAAGGAGCCAAAATCAGAGGGTTTAGATGCAAAGAAATCCATGAAAAGCTCTGCCTGAGGAGGTTTGGGAAGGCCGTGGGATTGCCTGGTGGTGGGAGCAGTGGATGTGCCTCTGCCCTGAGTCTGGGGAACTCTTTACTCTCACTTTACTCCTCCTCTAAGGTGTTTTCACCCCTGTGCAGGGTCAGGAGGAACCTGAGTTTGATTTATTGTGAGGGGAGGCAGTGAGGAGCCTTGAGGCCTCCCAGCCTGACCTTCTCAGGGCACCGGGAATGAGCTCAGCTGGAGCGCAGTGATGGCAGGGAAGGCCCTGCGTGGGACAATCCCAGCTCCACATACCTGTTCTCTCCAGGAGCTTGGAGTACTTGACACACAGAGTTATGGAGGTGACGACGGCCACGATGAGCAGGATGAGCAGCACCATGGACAGGATGAGGAAGGAGTTCATATCGGAGCTGGAGGAGAGGAAGGGAGTTCCCAGGGTTTAACAGCCCATCGCCAAAAGAGGGACAGGCACGGGTTTTATGTGCTCGGTTCAAGCACTTGGAAGGAGGGTCTGGTTCTCCTGCAAGATCTCCTGCAGGATCCTCCATCCATGAGGGTGGGTAAGTCCCTGCTGATCCAGACGGGAATAAGAGGCGCAGGGGACCTTCCGTGGTTCATGGGTCTTGATTTTCCCACCTGGCTGTGCCTTCTGAGCTTTTCCTAAACCACTCTCCAGGCTTCAGAAACAAGCCACTGTTCAAAGCTCTGAGCACAATTCCAGGCTCTCTGGAGCAGGATCGTGCTCTTAGGCGCTGCTGTAGCATTGATGACAGCAGATGTCCAAAGGGGAACAAATCCTTTACATTTAGCAGGTAAATGGATTAAAGAGCAGCCAAGGACTGTCCCATCGTGAAATACTCAGACAGGAGCGAGCAAAGTCGATGCTCAGGGGCAGAATCTGGGGGTTCTGCTGCTGTGAGGAGCAGAGTCCAAAGAGAGAAGGATAAAGAAGTAGAGAGGCACCTACAGAAGGCTGTGACATGATTTTACCATTCTGCCTCTTCTTTTGGAATCAGGGTTAGGGCAGGAGCTGGAGGAGGAGAGGCCACCTTTGGTGAGGATCCTGTCCTATCCAATTCCTCTGCAGGCAGGAGCCAGAGTGCCCTGGGCCTGCCTGCCCGGGTGTACAATGTGAGGAACTCGTGTGTGCTCAGGCTCAGAGACTTTCTAGGCCTTACCTGGGTTCCGGGCTGTCACCCAAAAGAGTTTCTTCACTTTTGCTTTCAGTGTCTGGAGAACGTCCTGGAGGCAACACTGCAATCACAGACATGAGGAGAGGAATGGTTGCTGTGGGGCTGCTCTGCATTCACCAGTGAAACCTCTGCGACTGCTGCTCCCGTGCCCAGGGCCCTGATCCCACGAGTTTATCCAGAGCATCCCAATGTCCCCTCCCATTGCACTGCCTGTTCCTTCAGTCCTGTGAGAGCCTGGTGCTGCTGTGCCACGACCAGGGGCCCCAGTGCCTTCCCTTACTGTTCAAACGTCGTCTGAAGGAGAAACCAGAAGTCACAGATCTGTAAAATCTGAGTCTTGAGTTGTTCCCTTGACAACTCAACAGGAAGGTCTTTGAAAGCCAAAGGATGAGTCACTCTAAAGGGGCTACAAAGTCACTATAAAGAACTGATATCAGACACTGAGGGACAGAAACCCCTCTCAGGACAGCTGAAGCTGCTCCCAGGTTAAGGAGCGGCACAGCACCGACGTGGATCTGCTCCCATCCTTGCTGCTGTTCCTCAGGGTGGTGGCCATGAGAATGTCTGGAGCTGTAGGGTTTGGGCAGGCAAACGCAGGCAAGGTGGGAGGTGGTGTCAGCTGAGCAGTGCAGAGGGAGAGAGCAGGGAAAGGAGTCTGGAATCGATGAATGTTTCCCGACAGATCCATACCCACCCTTGGAAACGCTGAGCGTGACCTCCTCCATGCGGGACAGCCCGGAGCGCTCCTGCAGCGCGCACCAGTACACGCCCGAGTCCTGCGCCTGCAGCTGCTCCATGGTGACAGTGACAACGCCCTGCTGGGTGTCATCCTGGATCCTGACACCTTCCCGAGCCGTGCTGTGATCCCCTAAAGGCTCTGAGCTGGTGGTGACCAGCACTTTACATGGCTCCCCCTCTTCCTTTTTGCACCAGGCTTTGCTGACAGCACTGTAGTCTGCAATCTTGTAGTGACACTGGATGGAGATGTTGCCTGACTCCTCAGCCATGTGCTGCTGGGTCCCTGGAAAACAGCCGGGATGTGCGCTGGGACCCCAAAGTGGGATCCCACAGCGGCACCCCCTCCCCAGCACTGGAATACCCTGGAGCTGCAGCCACCTCCACACATGTGCAGCAGAAGGGGACAGGGCCCAGATTCCCCATGCAGAGGTGCCATCAATTCAGGGGTCCTGTCCCCCTCCTGTGGTTCCCCCAGGGTGGGACACTCAGCCCATAGGGTCTGGGAGGGTTGGTGGGGGGCCAGAGCAAGAGCAGTGCCTGGCACGGGGGTGGCTCCCAGCAGTGCCCAGTGGGAACCAGTGCTGGAGCCACTGGTCTGGCCTTGTGGGAAGCAGTTGGGATGAGCAGCCCCATCTGTGGGACTCACGGGAACCTCCCCCGAGTCTCTGCTGGGAGCAGACAGAGCATGAAGGGCCAGGCCTGAGCTTTGGCTCAGAGGTGCCAGGGATCAGCTGGCACTGTGTGTGCAGGAGGGACGGGCGGGGGCAGAGAGAGGCATCACCTGAGCTGAGACCTGCCCACATCCACGCCTGGCTGCCAGGAGGGGCTCACTCCTGGGCAGGGGGAGTGCAGTAGGAACTCACTCAGACACTGAGCGCAGTAGGAACCCACCCTTGGACACCGAGCACGTGGCAGGTACTCACTCTTGAACACAGAGAGCACGACCTCCATTTTCCAGGTGCGATTAGGGCCCAGTGCACACCAGTACACACCAGTGTCCCGGGTCTGCAGCTTCTTCATGGTGACGGTGAGAACCCTCTGCTGGTTCCTATACTCGACCCGTTCTGTGTCTTGCGGAGATTTGCTCCCTCTCCTCCGTGCTGCAGGGGTTTGTGTCTCCAGCAGGTCTGTGCACTGAGTCTGCCCTTCCCTCCGGCACCAGGTCATGCTGACCCCCCAGGGGCTGGGTGGGCACTGCACTGACAGGGTGTCCAACTCCCACTTGAGCAGCTCTGTGAAACACCAAAGGCTGTCACCAAAGGCTGTCACCAAAGGCTGTGACCGAGCTGGACACCTGGGACAGACTATCCCTGGGGCAACTCCCCCACGGAGAGCCCCTCATCAGGGCAGGGGTGAGGTGGGGCAGGACACGAGGGAGCCGGGAGCCAGCAGGACCAGCCAGGTCTGTGAGGCTCCTTCACTCACTGTGTGCACAGGAAAAGCAGGGAGAGAGGCTGGGAGCAGGGCTGGGGGGATCAGGAAACGCTGCTCAGCTGTGGGGGAGAGCGGAGCAGAGCGGGGAAGGAATGAGGTTGCTTCCTGACAAGACTTGGCTTTGGGTGGGGTACAGGTACTCACCCCTGAAAACATTCAGTGAGATCGTCCTTAGCGGCACGTATCCACTGGCACGGTAAGCACAGAAATACGTGCCCGAGTCCTCTGCCTTGAGGTCAGTCACGGTGACGGACACAGTCTTACTGGTGCCGTCATCCTCTATCGTAATTTTCCTATCCGCTGACTGTAACCTCTGTTGGCTGTATGTCCACGCTAATTCTTGGCATGTTTGACCTACCAGGCGGCACCAGTACCAGATAGGAATCTGCTGGTCAGCAATCTGTGCTGTGTAAGGACACCGGACGTACAGAGTGTCCCCTTCCCGTCGTCTCTCAGCATCAGGGGTTTGGCCCTGGAGACCTGGAAGTATCAGATGTGGTGAGGGAGAGGGGAGCTGAGCGGAGAGTCACAGAATCACAGAATCAATCACAGCACCACAGAATCACAGAACCACAGAATCAATCACAGAACCACAGAATCACAGAACTACAGAAACACAGAACCACAGGATCACAGGAGCACAGGAGCACAGGAGCACAGGATCACAGGAGCACAGAACCACAGGAGCACAGGAGCACAGAACCACAGGAGCACAGGATCAACGAGGTTGGAAAAGACCTTTGAGATCACCGCGTCCAACCTATGCCCTAACATCACCCTGTCACCCAGACCACGGCACTCAGTGCCACATCCAGTCTTAAACACCTCCAGGGACTCCACCACCTCCCTGGGCAGCCCCTTCCCATGCCCAATCACTGTTTCTGTGAAGGTGCAGGGCTGCCCACAGCCTCCCGAGGGACCCAGGGAAACTCCCTCTGCCCTTCCCTTGTGGACACTGGTGGCTGGAAGAACTCCAAAACCCCAAATCCCTTCCCCGTGCTGAATTCACGTGCTTGGAAAGGGGACAGGCGGTGTTGAGATGGGAGCTGGGGCTGTGGTTTAAAGCCCACACACAAGCACAGGCTGCTCGAGGTGTTGGCCTTCAAGCCACCAGTGCTGCAGTGCCTGGAGCTGTCCCAGCAAACCAGCCCCTTGTCACCGCTCGTCCCTGCAGGCAAACGGGGACCAGCCCCTGCCCCCACAGCGCCCTGGGGGCTGGGGGTCAGTTTGGGGTGGTGGGAAGGGGCAGAGGGAAGGAGCCAGGGCAGGGTGTGCAGCCTGCAGCTGCCCCGTGCCACATCCCCGGCGATGCCAGCGGCTCCTGGCTGGGAGGCTGTGCCAGGCGCGGGCTCATTCCCCAGCCCACCGCGTTCCGGGAGCTTTGTGCTCTCTGCAGGGCTGGTGGGGTGCAGGTGGTGCCCTGGACACCGTCCTGACCCAGGACTGCCACCAGAGGAGCCGAGCGGGGCCAGCGGGATGGGAAAGGGCGACTGGGAGAGGCTCTGTGCTCCAAGGGCGGATCATCCCGGCAGCCTGGAGGAGCCAGGGGTGTGCGGTGGGGATTGGGGCCACCCCTCCCTCCCAGCCCTGCAGAGCTGCCCAGATCAGAGCCTGGCTGGTGTTGGAGGAGCTCCCTGGGCAGCAGAAAGCGGGGAAGGGCATCCCCGTCCCCAGGGACACGCCGAGCCCTTCTCTTACCTGGGAAACAGAGAGGCAGCAGGAGCAGGGCTCTCAGCTCCATGGCCATCCTCAGGCCCAGGGAAGGGGCATCGCTGGGGGCTGCCCAGCGTGTCCTGTGCCAGTGCGGGTGCCCTGTGACACCTCCTGCCTGGCAGTGACACAGCTGGGGGAAGTGGCGAGCTCTTGCCTCAAGCGGAAACACCTCCCTATGTTTTGTTACAACATTAATATGAAGATAATCTCAGGATGCTTTTTGGGGAAGTGGCTGAGCCCAGAGCTCGGCCCGTGCTGGTGCCAAACGCTGTTGCTGCTCTCGCCTGGCTGGTGCCATCTGTTTTGTCACTCTCTTGTCCCTCCCAGCCTGTGGTGAGGTTGACCCACCTGGTTCCTCTTCCTCCCTGGCTGGTAGGAGAGCAATGTTCCAGGTTTTGGTGTTACATAAACTTCCCTGCAGCTGATGCTGCACCCAAGTGCTTTGCATAAGGAATGGGGAATGGCTTCTGTCGCTTTTCCCCTCCTTTCCCTCGGCCTCCCTGAGGAATTCTGCCTCCTGGAAACCCACACAAAGCCAGTTCTCCTGGCAAACCCACCTGTGGAATCCCCCAGGTCAGTCCTGGAGCTGCCACGTGGGCATCCCACCACCAAAGTCCTCCTGGGTGACAGCTGTCCCAGCTCTGGGGGGACTCCAGGACCTTCCACACCTGGCTCTGTCCCACACAGCTGCTTTGGGAAGCAGGAGCAGTGTCAGGCCTTATCCACCTCGAGGCCAAGCTGCCCCAGCCTTTCTCTCTCTGGGTGCTGTGAGGATGCAGGAGAAGGCCTGTGCTTCACTCTGCTCCCAGACACCCTGAGCTTCCCACACCGGGAGCCCTGTCCCTCACCAGCAGGACTCGGCTGAGCCCCTTCTGCCTCCCCTTCACCTCCCTGCGTCCTTCCCTGCCCTTGAAGGCAGCGAGAGCAGAGCAGGGAGCTCCTGTGCCAGCACAGCATCCCCGGGGCCGGTACCTGCCCCGCTCCAGCAGAGCAGCGCACACAGACTCCACTGACACCCTGGCTGCAAATAATTTCCAATTATATGAATAAGCAGCTTATTAACAATACATTCTGCCTAATCATTTTGTGCTAGATATCTCCGCTTTGTCTTGTCCCCAAATCCCTCTCTCATCAGGCACTTGATGCGCAGTAACGAGAAGGGGGAACACGCTCAGGCTCCGGCGAACAAATCCCAGGAGCCTGCAATTAGTTCATTTTCTGCAACTGGTTGCCTCCAAACTGAGCCAAGAGCTGTTCCTCAGCCCTTCCAGCAGCATTTGCTGCATCCTTGGGAGGTCCTGTCCGAGGCGAGAGGCTCTGTGGGGCAGGACAGGAGATGCCTGTCCAGGGCCTGGCACCTTGGAGCAGCAGGAACGTAATGAAGTTGGTCCTTTGGCTGCATCTCTGACAGAGGATCAATATGATTTTAATTATGGAATCACAGGAAAGAAGATGAATGTTATCTCAGGAGGTCACTTAATCCAGCCCGGTGACACAGCAGGATCAGGTCTGGCCGTGTAATTTCCGAAGATCTCTTCACGCAGTCGAGGTTGCAGCATTCTCCTGTTCCAGGGCTGCACCAGCCCTACCTGAGCACTCCTCCCAGCTCTGCCTCTCCCTGCTCTTGGACGCCTCATTCCCTCTCTATGCGCTGGGACCCCGCAGATCAGAGCGTTCCCATTCTCCTGCTGCACACAGGGACCTCCTCTCCTCCCCTCGGTCCTTCCACTCCAGACCAACTCCACACGGTTGCATCCCAAATATGTTAACTTTCCCTCCTCGGCTGGATCTTTCCCCCTCTCTTCTCTGAACTCCCTTATCAATCCACCTCTTCCCTGACTGTCTCCTTGGATTCCCCAAAGTTCCTTTGGAGCTGAAGGATGGAGCCATCCCCTTCCTGCTGCCTTCCAAGGAAATCCTGGCTTGCAGCTGATTGCAGTTGATTGACTCTGGGTGCTGTCACATCCGCAGAAACCTCTCTGGCTCAGACTTTTCTGAAAATATCGGGGGTTTGGGGGGCTTTGGGGGTTTTCGGAGCCCCGGGCGGGGGTCCAGGGGGCCGTAGTGGCCGAGCGAGGCCACCAGGGGGCGGGGGAGGCTCAGGAATGAGCCCCGGTGACACCCGCGAGCCCCCCGGGCCTGGGACGGGACCGCAGCG
>VXBT01007284.1:30152-40962 GCA_013400235.1 Oriolus oriolus | reverse complement strand
AGGTGGACAGTGGGACACGGGACACGTCCCGAGCTCGTCCTGAGCCCCGAGAAGGCACCAGAACCAAAGTGGAGCTTAAATAGTTTTGTTCTCTCATCCACTCGGGGGTGGGGGGAGAAACGAAGGGGGGAGAAGGCAGAAGAAGGGGAGGGGGACAAAGGGGGTTTAATAGGCTCCAGTGACAGCACAATGTCCACATTGGGAAAAGATTAATGACGAAAATTAATCGCATGACCTTTCTTTCGAGGAGCTGGAGGTGAGGCGAGCCATTAAAGCCTCTTATGTTGTAATTAACGTTTGAGGGGAGAAAAGACTGGCTTTGGAATGGATGCGATCATTTAATTAGGGTTATGCGTCAGTGCCACAACAGGTTCAGAGAAGTCATAATTTAACTATAGCTTTAAATTACCCAGTCAGAGCGCGGCTGGCAGGGTTTAATGGCAGGGAAACGCTGCCACCGGGAGCAGGGAAAACAATTCAATAAACACCTCGGCATGGCAGAGGGACAGGGGACACAGCCCCGGGGCAAGGAGGGTGTCCCGGGCAGGGCACTCGGGGTTGTTGGGGTGGGAATGCTGTGAAATCAGAGCGGGACGGGCCCTCCGAGCCAGATTTGCAGCAACAGCGTCGTGTTCCCCAGGTCAGAATTCACGCACCAGCCCCGAATTCCCCGTTTTCCCCCCCACTGGACACGGGTTGTGACTCAAATCATGTCAGGCACGCTGACCCAAGGGGTTGGCTCAGCAGAAACTCGGTTTTTTGGTACTCCTGAGCAGGAAATTCGGGGTGGTTTGAGTGGGAATTTCGTGAAATCAGAGCAGGACAGACTCTGAGCTGCCTCCAGCCAGATTTGCACCTTGTGTGTCCCCCCTGAACGAGGTTCCCCAGGTCAGAATTCACGCACCAGCCCTGAATTCCCAATTTTCCCCCCCACTGGACACGGGCTGTGGCTCAAATCATGTCAGGCACACTGACCCAAGCTGGTGGCTCAGGAAAAACTCATTTTTGGTGCTTCTGGGCAGGAAATTCGGGGTGGTTTGAGTGAGAATTTCATTAAATCAGAGCAGGACAGACTCTGAGCCAGCTTTACACTGCCCTGAATCCTCCCTGAACAAGATTCCCCAGGTCAGAATTCACCCACCAGCCCCGAATTCCCCGTTTTCCCCCCCATTGGACACAGGTGGTGACTCAAATCATGTCAGGCACATGGACCCAAGGTGGTGGCTCAGCAAAAACTCATTTTTGGTGCTTCTGGGCAGGAAATTCGGGGTGGTTTGAGTGAGAATTTCATTAAATCAGAGCAGGACAGACTCTGAGCCAGCTTTACACTGCCCTGAATCCTCCCTGAACAAGATTCCCCAGGTCAGAATTCACCCACCAGCCCCGAATTCCCCGTTTTCCCCCCCATTGGACACAGGTGGTGACTCAAATCATGTCAGGCACATGGACCCAAGGTGGTGGCTCAGCAAAAACTCATTTTTGGTGCTTCTGGGCAGGAAACTCGGGGTGGTTTCTGTGAGAATTTTGTTAAATTAGAGCAGGACAGACTCTGAGCTGCCTCCAGCCAGATTTGCACCTTGTGTGTCCCCCCTGAACGAGGTTCCCCAGGTCAGAATTCACACACCAGCCCTGAATTCCCCTTTTTTCACCCACTTCACCCTTTTTCACCCACTTCACCCTTTTTCACCCACTTCACCGTGCTTCTGGGCAGGAAACTCGGGGTGGTTTGAGTGGGAACGTTGTGAAATCAGAGCAGGACGGGCCCTCCGAGGAAGATTTGCCGCAACAGCCTCGCATGTCCCCCCTGAATGAGGTTCCCCAGCCTGGAATTCACCCACCAGCCCTGAATTCCCCTTTTTTCACCCCACTGGACGCAGGCTATGGCTCAAATCATGTCAGGCACGCTGACCCAAGCTGGTGGCTCAGGAAAAACTCATTTTTGATGCTTCTGAGCATCACCTGCGACCACACCAAGGAGCAAAACCAAGGTGTCTTTCCACATAAGACTTCCGGAAAAAAACTGCCAGGAATTCTTTTTCCCTTCCAGAGGAAGCATTCACCAAAAAAAAAAATTCCAACAAAACACCAGGGTTTCCCTTCCTCTGAGTGGAAACCTCCCCTTGGTGCCAGCAGGAAGCTTTGTCACTTTGGGTGGTGACAAGGGACCGACAAATGCTGCCACCCCGGGGGCTTTGGGGAGGTCGATTCCAGAGGGAAAAGTGGGATTGGGTTTGGCTTTGGCACAGGGAAGAGGCTCAGGGAGGAGGTGAAGGTGGCAAAACGCTCCGTGAGAAATGAGCGTCACCATCGAGTGCTGCGCGCTGGATGGATTATTGAGGTTCAAAATTAAAACATATACAATATTGCCGGTGCCAAGAGCTCTCTAATCATAAATCAGCTCCCCTGACCCCTTCATCATCACGAGATTGCCCTAAAGAGCAGGAGATTTTGCATAATAATAAATGGGAAAGGTTTGTTTTTTTTTTTAATTTTTAATTGGCCTGCTGGTTTTCTGAGCCCGTTTCCAAAGTCTTCTTGGCCACTGGAAGGGTGTTTTGTTCGGTTTGGGTGGAATGGGTTTGGTTTTGCTTTGTGGAATTGCGCTTTAGGAAGAAAATGGACATTTCTTGTGAGCCCTGTTTTTGGCAGCACGACACAGGTGAGAAGCTGGAGCTCTGAGATGCCAAAGCTGCATGGATTGGGATGGGATGGGGGAGTTAAATTTGGGGAATCAGAGCTCTGGACTCAGGGTAAATCACCAACAACCCTGCTGCCTTCACCAAGGCAGAAATCCATGAATCTGAATCGATCCAGCTGCCCAAATCAGCACAATATTCCCGATAAAGGCAAGGAATTCTTACACTCCCCTTTCCTATCATCACTCCTCGTGGTTCCCCTCTTGGTTTGGCTCGCTGAGGGTTGTTTCCACTCCTCTGAGCCTCTCGCTTCACTTTTGTCACAGCAGCTCCTCCTGTCCCCCAGCTGTGACATCGGGTTTGGGCTGTGATCCCCGGCTGCTCCTTGGGGACAATCCCGGAGATTCCTACAGGTCCCAAACCCTCCCACGTCCTCACCTGGCAGCTCTGCACACCCTTCTCTCCCTGCCCACCTCTTCCAAGCATCTCCCGGTGAATTGGTGCCACCCCTGTGTCACCCCCAGCTGTCACTCACCACTGTCACCCACCGCTGCCACCCCCAGCTGTCACCCACCACTGTCACCCACCACTGTCACCCACCACTGCCACCCCCAGCTCCCGCAGGGCCCCACGAGGAGCAGCTCCTGGCATTTTCATCCTGTTGGGTTTTCGCTCCCGAGTGAGGCTGAACGGACAGGAAAGGGAAAGGAGAGTCCACAACCACCCTGTGTGTCGCAGGGGAGTCCCCAGGCTGTGCTGGCTGCTGTCACTGTCCCCATTTTGATGGTAAATCAGATGGATTTTCCACCCTCTCTGCACTTCTTCAAGCGCAGCTCCTGCTCCCCGTGGTGTGCAGGGATTCAGCCGCCCAAGAGGGTCTCAGCCCCATCTCCTGTTCCATGTCAAAGCCACCACCTCATTTCTCCCTAAATACCTCTCTCTGCAGGAAAACCTGGGATTTGGGAAGAGCCAAGTGCAAGAAAACAGCATCAGCCACTCCAAGACCATTTAATTGGGAGCCCCATCCTTGGGGACACTCTGGGACCCCAGTGACCCCTGTCCTGGGACCCCAGTGACCCCTGTCCTCCCAGGGGCCGTGGTGGCCACAGGGCCCATCAATCCCAGTTCCTGGCTGCCCCATAAACCCCAGCGCCCTCGGAAGAGAGGGGAAAATGAAAATGACTTCTCTCCTTCACGGAGGTCTCGTGGCCTTAAAACTTAATAGTCTCTCAAATGCCGTAATGCAAGAGGGGACTTTTATGGACTCGACCAGGGATAATATTATTAAGGTGTGTTATTATATTAATTCCAATATTTCATGGCATGGGGCGGGGGGAGAGGGGGGGAAGGATAAAACCTTTCCCTGGGGAGCTCTGGGCTGGGTTATCCCTCCCCAGGGATGCTCAGAGTGGTCAGAGAGGCTGACGGGGCAATGCAAGGCCTGGCCAGCCTCGGTGGTTTTCCAGAGGGGAGCAGCGAATGTCCAGGGATTTCCCTGTCCAGTCCCACAGGCAGTCCCAGAGATCTCCATCCCCTCAAACCCTCAGGCCAAACGAGTGCCACCCCACTGCTTCCTTGCCCAACCCCACCTCTTCCTCCTGCATTCCCTCTTTCCATTTTCCCTTCTTTTTCCCCTCTTTCTGCTTCTCTTCCCTGGCCAAGCCTGAGTGCCTGCCGGGATTTTGGAGCCCAGCCACTGCCCAGCTCTCACCGTGTGTGGGCAACCCCAAACAAACAGCGTGTAAATAAAACCCCCCCACTCACACTCACACACACACACGTTTTCCCCATTACCTTCCCCTAACACTGTCTTTCTTCCCTCTCGAGTTCAATGTTGGTTTTTGTCTCTCCCAAACCCCTCCTCCTCCTCCTCCTCCTCCTCCCTGCAATTTATTCCAGCTGTGCAAACCCCGCTGCCATCCCCGCTGCCACACGGGCGGGAGAGGTGAGTGGCAGCGGGAGAAGCCCCTCTAAGCCGCTGTGGATAATCGATCCCACATGTGGGGCCTGGCGCCCGGCCCGGCCGGACTGCGCGGCTCCTGCGGGATCAGCGCGGCCCTTCCCGGGATCCGGCCCTTCCCGTGCCTCCGGGGCTTTCCTGCACCTTCCTCTGCTCGCTTGGAGGCCGAAGGGGTGAGGGGAAGCCTGCGGGGTCACCGTGAGCAGGACAAGCCGGGAGCGCATCCCAATATCCGGAGTGGCTGCGAGGATGCCACAAATCCAGCTTTGTTCATCCCAACTCCTTCAGGCACCGCTTTGGGCTCCAAAATCCACCTGGAGTGTGACGGGGGCCATCCCCCCGCGGGCTGCTGGGGGTGACGTGTCCCACACCCCACCCGAGCCGTCCCCAGGGCTGAGGGAAGAGCTCGGCTCTTTGCAGGACCTGTCCCCACGCCGGAATTCACTCCACGAGCTGGGAAAGGCCCCCAGGAGCCGTCACCTCCCGGCTGGATGCACTAAACAGCTCAGATCCCACGTTTTCGGATCCCTGGGCGGCTGCTGGAGACAAACCCAGAGTAAACCCCGTGCGTTATTCCCGTCCCACAGCGCTGCATTATCCGTAACCCACCCTTGTGCCGCAGCATAAAGAGCTCAGAGCACCAAATCCTCCCGTCTCGCTGTTGTTTTATTTCCTTTTTTCCAATAAATACCCACCCAGGCTCTTGCCAAACCGAGCAGGGCTGCGAGTTTGGGGCTTGGCAGGGCTCTGTGTGCGAGCCAGAGCTCCGTGCTCCTGCCAGCGCGGCGTGTCTGTCACCCAGAGTGACACCCAGGGGACAGGAGAGCCCCAGCCCTGGGGACAGGGGGGAAAGAGCCTCACTAAACCCTTAAAGACCACTTGATTCAGCAGACGGCTTTAGCTAAGCAGTGGCTCCTGCTGGGCTGTTTTTCCTGGTTTCCCTGTGGTCTCCACACAGAGCAAATCGAGGAATTCCCGTCGGGAGTTCCCAGCAGAGCCCGGGGAAGTGGCGAGAGCGGCGGACTCGTGGCTTTCAGGCAGGTTTGGGGCACAAGCGGGACATTCTCGTTGTCCCTTTGTGCCCTTCACCATCCTCGGTGTGGCCTCAGGGCTCTCTGGGGGTCACATCTGCCTGACCGAGTGGCCCGGCCTGGTTTTAGGCTGATGTGGGTCTCCACATGCCACTTTTCTCACTTTTCCCACTTTTCCCACCCCAGGCAGCTGCTCCTTGCCCAGCCTGTGTCACCACCCTCAGCTGGCAGCAGGAAGGACCTGGGGGAGGCCACGTCCTCCTGGTGACACCAGCCCAGCCTGGAGATCCGCAGAAATGAGCTCAGCTGAGGGTGCCCATCCAAAGTCGATGCCCACCGGCTCTTCCACCTCCCGGAGAAACCAAACCCACCCAGTGCAGGCAGCGTTCTGTGCCACCCGCACAGCTCTGCCACCCTCGGAACACAGCTTAGCTCTGCCCACCAAAGAAATTTGGGTCATCAATCAGCCCACAGCCCCCAATCTCCTCACCTGTCTCTCACCTTCTACCAGGGCTGCAAATCAAAGGGAAATCAGAGTTGGAGGAGCAGGGTGTGGGTGAGCTCATCCCACCACGAGGAGCTGCTGAACCTGAGCTTTTAAACGCTGATTTTAGGAGGGCAGGAGGTTCTAAAACAAATAAATGGGAGCTGATCTCAGTGAGTCTGTCCCTGAGGCAGAGCAGAGGGTTGGGGCTGTTGCAGACCCTAAATGCAGCATCCCGGGGCCGTGCAGTGCCCAGACACATCAGAGAGGCCCTGGCTCCTCCGGAGGGAACATCTGCTCCAGAAATGTCTCCCACTTGGTGGAATCCGCTGGGGAAAGGTGAGGATTTGTTCCAGATGAGGAGCCGTGGTCTGAACTGAACCCAAAAATCTGAGCCCTGAGCACTGCTGAGGGATTGTCTCCCTGCTGCTTCCCAGTGGGAGGCAATGCCAAAAATCAGAGTGCGAGGGAAGGTGCAGGGATGAAGTGCCAGCTCCTGCTCCCTGCCATGCCTCCTGCGCCTTTTCCCTGCTCTCTTCCTCCTGGTCCCTCTCTCACTCTGAAAAACCGGGATGGGATTGCTGAGATCCCGTTGTGGGACATTCCTGATCCTTCCAAAGGGCGAGAGATTGGACAGCAGCGTGGAAATCCCAGTGCCCAGAGAACAGCTTGTGCTAAACCCCGAGGTCTGGGAGATGGGGAACAGGGACAGGACGCTGGGACGGAGCAGGGCAGGAATCCCGGGATGGGAGCAGAGCTGCCGGGTAATTCCTGGGCTGTGTCCTTGTGGGACACAAAGGTGGGCAGAAGAAAGGAGAGGAATGGCCCTGGATTTCCCCCAGATGTGTGGCGGGCCCGGATGATTGATGGCATCTGTCTCCCGCTTTATTAAACTTGTGCAGCCGTGTTCAGCCGGGGATTTGCAAGCGGCTTAATGAGCATTAGGGAGGAATCTCCTGGCAGGACGGGGAGATTTCAGGGGTTTGCGGAGCCACCGGCAGGAAATGTCCTGCAGGACAGGGGCAGGGACACCGGGGCTCGGGGTGGTGCCTGAAGGGACAGCAGGACACGGTGCAGAGGGGACACGGCGGGTGTCAGCCGGAGGAGAGCACACCTCTGCCCGCAGCCAGGCCGGGATCTCGGCAGGAATGGGCGCAGCAGCCTCGGCGCGCTGCCGGCAGCCCGAGCCAGGCTCAGAGCTCCGACGGGAACATCCTGAGTGACAGATCGCCGGCGTGCTCGGGGACAAGCGTGGCAGTCCCTTTCCGTGGGGACCAAAGGCTTTTTGAGAGATAACCCAGAACCCTGGGTCTGTGCTGGCCTCTGCCAGCCCTCTCCTTTCTTCCCCTTCTCCTCTTGGACGAGGAATTTCAGGGTGCCAAGGCCCGTGTCAGACACCTGCTGCTCCTACCCAGGGTCTGTACACCCACAGACTGATAAATATAACCCTAAATATAGTAACGCAAATATTTTTAATGATAGAAATATAATCCTAAATAGAATAATAGCAATATTTTTAATAATAGAAATATAATCCCAAACATATCCGATATTTGTGCGTGTCTGTGGGCAGACTGGGGCGGGCTGGCACGTAACATTCCAGCAAATATTTGCAACTTCAAATCCTGATGGAACAAAAGTTTCTCAGCTGCAGAAGAACACGGTGCCTTCCCTCCCTGTGAGCCAGGAAAACGGGATATTCCCAAATGGATTCTGCATCAGCACTGTGTGAGGCAGCACCTGCGTGGGCTGTGCTTGGGAAGGGCCCAGGTGAAGGGAAAGGCAGGGAAAGGTTCCCTCTCCTGCGCCCTGAGCGCTGGGAACGCGCGGTGCCTCGTTCCTCCCAGCCCTGCAGGTCACGTTCCCGTCATCCAGAGCCTTCCCTGCAGCGCTCCAAAGCCTTTTTTGCCATGGAAGACACCCCTGGATGAGCCACAGGAAACCGTTTGCCTTTCCCTCTGCCAATCTCTCCTCTAATCCCTCACCTACGTCACTCCCGGCTCCATCCACACCCTCCAGCCCGGGCACGTCACCATCACAAGTCCCTGCACAAACTCCGGCCTCTGACGCACGAGCAGCAGTTTCAGGTGGAAGCATTTGGGTTTCTTTGCGTTCCAATCCCTATTTTTCATTTTGTGGGGTTTGGGGTTGTTGTTTCTTTTGAACGCTCTGCCTCGGCCACGCCAGCTCGAGGCTTTGTTTGGTGTTTTAACAGCAAGTCTGGGGTGTTGCTGCCACAGGGCTCAGGCTAAAGGGTTCCCAGAGAGCTTTGAAATGAAAAAGAAAGGGGATTTGGGGACAAAGCGGACGTGGAGCGTCAGGATCCCCGTGAGTCCTGGCTGTGCTCACCCTGGGGCTGCCCAGGGAGGTGATTCCTTCCTCCAAGGCCAGACACAAGGAGCAAATCCCGGAGTTCCAGCCCAGCCCCACTCGGGAACGTGCCCTCTGGCCTCCCATCCCTGCTTCCTCCCTCCTTCCCCCGAGCCTCCCCTCCTCTCCTGCCTCCTCTGCACAGCTCTCGCTTGTTTTTCTTATTTTAATTTTTTTTCCCCTTTTTTTTTTTTTTGGCAGGGATTTTTTTTTTTTTTTTGGTGCCTCTCTTTGTCAGAATTAGTCAGGGCTGAACTGCCTGCGCTCCCCAAGGAGACCCTATTTCACCCTGCCTAAAGTTCACCGCCTTGTCAAACCGAGCTAATCTCCTGCCGGGGAAGGAAAAAGGCTCATTTCAAACTGCTGCACATTCGGGGAGCGGCTGGGGGAGGGAGGAGGTCTTCCTGGCTCCAGCCTGAAAAGACCCCGGACAATAATACCCCTTTTGTTCTAGGACAGTGGGAGGGGGCTCGGCGGTAGGAATGAAAGATGGGGGGATATTAAAGGAGCAGGTGAAAGACATGAGTCTTCAACAGGCCCAGATAAGAGCCGACCCCCTTCTAATCTGGCTGGGAGCTCATTATCTCCCTGCCACAGTCATTACCATTAATATTAAATATGAAAAAAGAAAACTGCACCAGACAACAACCCCAAAGAGGCGGCTTGGAGGCAGCGCCGGTGGAGGCCAGACCCGCAGCCGGGCTCAGGAGGGGAGGCCTGGGATCCTCAGGGATGCTCCAGCTTGGTCTGGCCGTGAGAGTCCCTTTGGGCCACAGCGGTTGATGCACGAAAGTGGCCGAGCCAGAGGCTCTTCTTGCTCCTTTTTGAGCAGAAAGCAGCGAAATTGGGGTTTCAGGGCAAGTGCAGAGTCTGCATAGCCCAGCCCAGTGAGGGAAGGGGGTGCGGGGAGAAGCTGGCACTGGGAAATCCTCACTGCCTGTCCCCCTGCACCTCACCCAGTGCTGCCCAGTCCCCACCGTGTCACCGCCTGCCCACGGCCAGGTGGCCCCGAGCCCACCACAAATCACCCGAGATCGGTCTGAGCGTCCTCCCAGCTCCATCCCTGCCACAGGTGGCCTTGGGGGAAGCGCTTCGGTGGCTCTTTGTCCCCTCTGCCCGTGTGTGAAGGTTTCCTTTGTTCCAGGGAGCTCCGGGCGGGGGATGCTCGGAGCTGTTTGCTCAGCGCTCGCCCCAGCAGCCCCTCGGCCTCGGTAAATACCAGCGAGCCCCGCTCCCTGCAGCAGTCCTGGGCGAGCAGCGGACGAACAAATTCCCTTCCCGGCACGGAGAGAGGAGCTCCCAGCTGAGCACAGGGCTTGGTTTTGCTGGAGCTGGACAGACCCCATTTCTGATGCTTTTTGTCCGTCGAGGGGAAGGGGTGGATTTGGGATTTAGGGCTTCCCGATGTCAGCGGAGCAGCCCCTGAGCCCCAGCCCATGGAATGATGCTCCCAGACTCCCTCAGGGACTGAGCTGCTCTCCCAGGCAGTGCCAAATTCCCTCCCCAAAGCCCCCAGGGGCTCAGCCCCACTTCCAGAAGGGGCTCTTTGTGCGGCAGCTGGAGCCGGAGCCGGCGGCTGTGCTGGCAGGGCCGGGATGTTTGCTCTCCCTCTGACCTCTCCGGCCACCTCCTGCCCTCCCTGGCAGCTCCTCCTCGGCTCGGCAGGGATGAGCAGCAGCTCCTGCCAGATGTGCGGGGATTTCCCTGCTGGAAAGCTCCGGGGGGGGCCCCGGCTGCCCCCGGGGAAGGGAAGCTGAGGTTGGGCAGCAGCACTCGGCTCTTGGCGCTGGCTGGGGCTTCACAAACCACGGTGGGACAGGAGGGACTGAGGGGGGGAAAAAAATTCCAGGAGGAGATTTGGCTGCTGATTTGGGGAGGGATTTTTGGGGCATAACCCCCTGACAGTGCAGTGTGAGGGCGTAAAAGGATTGGGGTCAAGCTCCCCTCTGCAGAAACCCTGGAAGGGGCTGGCATGGCTCCATCCAAAGGCTCCCCAGGCTGATCCTGGATCCCCCAAACCTCCCTGCCCTAAAAGAGCCCCCAAAGGGCGGCCGGGGCCCTCTCCCCTGTGGCTGCACCTGCAGCGGGCGGGCAGAGCCGGGCGCTGTGTCCGGCCGCGTCCGGCCGCCGTTCCCAGGCCCGCCCGGCGCGGTGGGAGAGCTCCGGGCCGGCTGAGGCAGCAAGCAGGAATGTTTGGGAATGTTTGCCGCGGCCTCCTTGCCTGCAGTAAACATGAACGGGTGACCCCGGAGCGCCAGGCCAGGGCTGGAATGGGCTGGCTGTGCGCTGGAGAGCCGTGGGAATGCGGCGGGAGCTGCAGCGCGGTACT
>VXBT01007284.1:0-13692 GCA_013400235.1 Oriolus oriolus | reverse complement strand
AGGGGAAAGGGGAAAGGGGAAAGGGGAAAAGGGAAAGGGGAAAGAGGAAAGGGTGCTGCTGCTTGTGCCAGCCGCGGTGCCCAGGGGGGTAAAACCACCCCCCCAGGGCTCTGTACTGCCAAATTCACTGTCGGGTCCTTACGGTAATGAGGCACCGGAGCCTTTTCCCAACCCAGCATCGACCGGAGGCTGGGAATGCTCCGTGACAGCCCCATCCCCGGGCCGGGGGCAGCCGTGGGGAGCTCCTGCCCCTGCCCTCGCCCACCCCGGTGCCCGTCCCGGGTGGGGGTAAACTGCAGGGGGGCAAAGGGGTGTCCTCGGGGGTCTCCCCTGTTTGTGTGACACGAGCAGCTCCTGGTGATGGAGCAGAGATCCTGGCTGAGCTCATCCTGCTTTGGCTCCCTGAGATGGAGAAGGAAAGGGGAAGAATCCCAAGGCCGAACGCTCCTCGCTCACATCCCGGCACAGGGCTGGGAACGCTGCGGCGTTTCTGCACCTCCAGAGCCGGGGCGGCCCCAAATCCCGGATCCAAACACCTCCGCCCCTGGGGCGCCTGGAAAACCGAGGCTGTTCGGTGAGCGCGAGTCACAGGCTCCCTGTTCAGGCAGGTTTCCCCCATAAAACGCAGCCAAGCCGAGCTGCAGCTCTCCGGCAGCGTTCCCTCGGCCCTGGGAGGGACAGCAGCTCCTCACCCCCACCTCGGGCTCTGCGGCCCCTTCCCCACTCTCCCGGTGGAAAACTGACGGGGCGGGATCGCGGTTGGCAGCTCCTGGTGTTGTACCCCCCACCAAACACCCCAAACTCGACCCCTGGTGCATCACAGAGGGTCTTCAGGACCTTCAGGCTGGAGAAAAAGGTTGTGAGGTCCCCGGGAGGGTCTGTCCCACTCCCACACCCACCCAGGACACCCCAGCGGTGCCACCCTCTCTCCTTGCTGCAGTCACAAGTGGCACCAACCTCTTCCCGTGGTTTTTGTGGGTGCTTGCAGTCTGGGCAGTGAGCGGGGTTTTATTCCGAGTGTGGGGACTTTACTGGCAGATATTTGGGTTTTACGAGCCTGAGTCCATGGGTTTATGGCAGGAAAGGTGGGGATGTTAATGAACTGCTCCAGACACAGGAACAATTTTCAATGGGCCTTTAATAAATAACAAAGAACCCATCCACGAAAATGTTGGAAGCAATAAAAAAATCTGTGTATGTATTGTTGAAAATACGTAGTCCCTGGGAAGTTTAAATCCATTATTAATTTAAAAATCCAACTGTGCCCACTGCCCAGACAAGAATGTCCCTGGGGATGCTCCACGAGAGCCAGGGCCTGAGCATCTGCAGCCAAATTCCAGCATCGCTTTTGGGTGAACTTGTGCTGTTTGAACACCCACAGATGGAGGCAAAGTGGGCTCCGGATCCCGCAGTGCCCCAGCAGGAGGAGGGCTGGATTCCTGCAAGAGAGCCTGGAAATATCTTTCTTTCCTGAAATGTTTGTACAGCATGACTTGGCCGATTTACCTCCCAATCTCTCACGCTGGCCTCAAGCCGAGGGCATTAGCGACACTGTGAGCCAGATAAATGAGCCCGATGCTTTTTCTTCTCCCTATCTGCTGCTACAATAAAAATAAAAAAAAAAAAAAAAAAGGTGTTTTTTCTATCCGAGTGCCTCCCGTTAACCCAGGCGCTGCCAGGGGGGAGCGGAGGGGCTGGAGAGCAGCAGGGGCCGGGTGTTTGCACAGCCAGGAGTGGAAAAAGCCGTGGAAAAGCTGGATGTTTCCTGGCACAGCCGTGGCTGGAGGCCTGGAGAGAAGGGATCTGCAGGTAGAAGTGCTGCCAGGAGGGAGCTGGTTTGATATTCCCGGTTATTTCGAGGCGGTTGTGTCAGATCCAGCTCCCAGCTGATGGGATGCTTGGATTTTACGAGCCTGCGCCCGTGGGTGTATGGCAGGAAAGGTGGGCACGTTAATGAACTGCTCCAGACATGGGAACGAGCTTGGAAAGGCATTTCCAATAGGAAAACAAAGGATCCATCCTCTCCAGAGGGTTTGGATTCCCTCAGCGCCATCGGCCTGGCCTCCAGGCTGGCACCTGCACCGGCGCTCACCCCAGGGCGGGAGGGTTTGGGGTTTGTGACCCGCAGGTGCCACGTCCCACGGCAGGACAGGGACCTGGGGGGAAGGGGGAGTTATCCCGACCTCCTTCCCGGGGCACAAACCCCTCGGTGCAGGGAGAGGCGCGGGAAGGACACGTCGGAACCCGCGGGGCTCTGCGGGTTTGGTTCCAGAGGCAGAGGGGCTTTAATAGGAAATAACCCCAATTAACCTGCGAGGAATTCCCAGCCCTCGTTCTGTGGTGCTGGCGGGGAGAGAGGAGCCGGAGCAGGAGGGCTGAGGAGAGGGTTTGGGCTGTGGAAGTGCTGGGGCAGGAACGGGGTCAGGGAAGCAGCGGGGTCCATCTCCCCCCGATCTGCAGCTCAAGCCCTGCAGTGACAGTTTGCTGTGGCCTGAAGCGAGAGGATCCTGATTTGGCTCAGTTAATTGCTTTAAAAAGGGACAAATCCACCAACACCGAAGGGTTCAACGCTCAGCACACGGCTCAGGCTCGGAGCTGGCATGGGTTTGCTGGGATGGGGTGGCTGCAGCGTGGGGACCAGCCGCCTTTCCAGCGTTTGGGTGAATTGGGGCACATTTTGGACAGCAGCCTCATTGGTGGCACCTCAGTGAGACCTGGAGGGTGCAGAAAGGCTGTTCTGACCCCAAACCTGTCGCTGCAGAGCGTCACAGAGCAGAGGTGGGAGCCAAAGCGGTGTGGGAACGGCTCTGCGTGTGCAGGCCAGGATTGCCGCGCACAAAACCTCCAGAGAAAAGGTTTCCCTACATCTCAGGAAGGGATCAGCCCCAGGAGGAGGTGTGTTTGCTACATTTAACTGAGGTAATTCCAACCCAGCCACGGCTTTGGGATGTTGTAGGGATCAGACATGGTGGGCGCGCTGTGGTTCCACACCGGGTGATGGGACCTGGAGCCACCGGGGCTGGGTCATTGCAGGAGCTCTGGGTGAGGGAGACACTCGGGGCCGTTTCAGGACAAAGGTGAGCAGGGACAGCACCCAGGGAACGGCTGGAGCTGTGCCAGGGGGATTTAGGTTGGATAATGGGAAAGGTTCTTCCCCCAGAGGGTGCTGGGCACTGCCCAGGCTCCCTGAGCTCCAGGAGCATTTGGACACCGCTCTCAGGCCCAGGATGGGATCGTTGGGAGGTGCTTCCCGTGCTGGGCTGAATTCCACAGATCAGCCACCCCCAAACCCATGGCAGGGTCAGGATTTTGGGGGCTCGGCGCCGCTCGGGCTCTTCTCCGCCGCATCCTCACGCGGGTACCTGGTTTGGCCTCTGGGCACCGTGCCGCGGTTAATTGCCGGTTTCCTGGGAGCTGGGCTGGGGCTCTGGAGCGAGCCCAAGCGCAGGATGGGGCTGAGCCGAGCTCCGGGCGCACCCGTTCGGACCGGGCTGGCGCGCGCTCCCCGAGCGTTGGTGACCTCATGCCGCAGACACGGATGAGGTCACCGGGATAATTGCCCTCCCAGAACGATGTGTCTTGCGGGAAGAGGATGTTGCGAAGCCGGCGAACTTGCTAGGGCGAAAAAACACCTCGCACGCCCCTGGCCGGGGGTGCTCCGAGGGGAAACTCATCCCCGGAGCGTGCCAGGAGCTCCCAGGAGCGCCGGCAGCTGCGGGGGCATGGCAGGAGAAGAGACGGCGGCAGGCGGGATGCGGCGCGGGGGGAGCCGGGGATAATTGCAGGAGGAAGGTGTGCGGTACCTGGCGGGGAGGGAGAGGGGCCGTGCAGGGACCTGCCCTCCCCAGGGCACGGGCGGGATGCGCTCCCGGAGCTCTCCCGGCCGCCACCCGGCGCAGGGCGCTGCCAGGGCCTTTCCTCGGGGATGCAGCCGCGCTCGGCCGAGATCTCCTCCTCAGGCTGCCTCCTTCTCCCACAGATCCTTCTCTCCCGGTTAAAACCCCGCTCGCGACGCTCTGGGGTGGATCACACAGGTGCCTGGGGGCTGCAGGTTCCCTGCATGGAGCCTCTGGAGCGCGCAGGGCCTCAGTTTCCCCACCCGCAAACAGCAGCAGCGATGCTCTGTTACCCTCACAAAACCAGCCCATTATCCCCCATCGAACCCTCCCTGCCCGTGCCAGGGAGAGCTCCGGAGGGTTTTGTCCTCCCGTAGGAAGTTGCTGCAGCCGGGAGATGCGGGCTCGGCTCAGCTCGGCTCGCCCGGGGTGCCGAGCCCTCCCCACGCTGCTCTCAGCCGGTTCTTCTCCCCGCAGCCCCGTGACAGGTATTTGAAAAGAAGCTGAGCACAATCCTATCAAACCTCCGCAGTTCCTGGGACAAGCCAGACTTTAAGGAGTCGGAGTCCGAGCGAGTTTCACAAGAAAACAAACAGAAATACTTCTGTCGCTGAAAAAAGAGAAGTCGGGGGGAAAAATCGCTGCTCTGTGGAAAAAAATCAACTCTTTCCTGAATAAAGCAGAAAAAAAACCCGCGGCCGTATTGAGCTGTGACATATGGTTACACAAATNAAAAAAAAAGGCAAAAAAAAAAGAGAAGTCGGGGGGAAAAATCGCTGCTCTGTGGAAAAAAATCAACTCTTTCCTGAATAAAGCAGAAAAAAAACCCGCGGCCGTATTGAGCTGTGACATATGGTTACACAAATAGAAACCACAGAGGGGAAAATCATGTTTTCTCTTTCATTATTTATCACTCTCTAACTGTCTCCAGCTGGGTGAGTAAACAGCCTCATTGGGCTGTAATGAGAACAGCCTGCTGCCACTGTGCCGGGGCTGCCGGAGCGTGTGCGAGCCGGGCTGGGACCCGCCGGGGCTGCCGAGTCCCGGAGCCGGCCCCCGCTGCCCTCGGGCCTCGCCGTGAGCCCCGGGAATCCGGCGGGATGCGGAGGGATGAGGAGGGATGCGGGCACGTGGCCCCGGCACCCGCAGCATCCTCCCCTCGGCACGCGCTAACGAGGTCCAGGCGCGGAGTTAAATTAAGCGGCCGCTCCGGTTATTGTTCAGGGGAATTATGTGCCCAATTTCCCCCCTGAGCCGCGTTGCAAATTGACTCCTAAGTGTCCCGTGAAATGGCTGCATAATTTGCACATTTGAGAAGCAGGAACGGGGTCCGAGCGCCGGTTCTTGGTTTCGCTTTGCTTCCCTCCCCACCTCGCCCGGTTTTTGCCGGTTTTGCCGCCGCTTTTCACCCATCCCGCGGCTCTCAGGGGGTTCAGTCGCGGGGTCCGTGGGCTCCGAAGGCACCCAGCCTCCTGTCCCGGTTTGAAAGGCTTCAGAAAGGGAATTTTGGCAGCTCCCAGCGCTGTGGGAGCAGACCCCAGGCCACCATCCCTTCCCACTCCCCGCTCCATCCCCGGGAGCCTCCACGGCTGCACAGCAGCTGCTCCTGGCTCCCGAACCCCGCTGCATTTCCCATTGGCTTCCCTGGGGCAGGAGGGATCAGACTCGAAGGTTCAGATTCCCCCTGATTAGGGCAGGCTTCAGATTAGGCTCTGAATTAGGTCAGGGTATGGGATGTTCTGGCCTCTCGCTCGCTCTCGTCTTTTCCTCCCGCGTCTTTCCCGGGGCGTGGATGGAGCTGGGATTCCCTGGCCGGCTCATGGCTTGTGTTGTGCACCCAGGGTGGGTGACACAGGTGACACAGGCATGGTCACCACGGCCCAGCTTTAACCAGCCCCATCCCACCCCAATCCTCACACCCAACGCCCCGCCAGGAGCCTCGGGAAGGGGCACCGCGGAAACACCGCATCCATCCGAATTTTCGGAGGAGAAAGGCCTCTGCCGAGAGCCAGAAAGTCCTTGAGCATCAGCGGTGGCGAGCAGCGATTTCCCAGGAAGATTAACCCATTTCTCCAGTGAAGAAGGGCAGCCGTCCCCTCTGCGCCGCGCGGCGTCTGGAGCCCATCCCAGTCCTTCCGACACGCGAAAAACTATTAGTAAACGGAAGCGTTTTTAATGAAAACTGACCCAATTTTGAATGCCACTTCTCCTCCCACCTCAGGAATAGGCTGTGCCAGAGTTTGAGTGAAATTAGGTCATTGTTGAACAAAGGTCATGAAAGAACTTGAAAAGCTTTTTGATGGGAAACCCCAGTTTTTATGGGGTTTTGTGGAAATCCCCTCCCAAATAAAGTTATAAATAGAGTGACAAAACAGCGCAGGGAGCCAACCATCCCTGCCTTACCCATCCTGTTAAAAAATCCAACTGCAAATTTTACTCTTCCTCAACCTGGGGGAAGAAACAGGAAACCTGGTGAGAACCTGACCTTTTTTTTTCCCCCCTCCTAAATCCTCCCATCCTTCAAGCCCGGCCATCCCTGTGGCGGGACGGGGATTTGGGGAAACATCCCAGGAGCTTGGAGCGTGGGGAGGGAGGGCTCTGCTGTGCCTCTGATTCAACACATTCCCCGTCCCACTGCCAGAGCCCTCGGACTGAATCAAAGGCCTCTTACAGTAAACGCTCCCTGAGCTTTCCCAATCGCCATCGGGATGAGCTAATCCCTGCCCGACTCCCCGGGAAGGGATGCAGAGGCAGCTCCTTTCTGAGCCAGATTTGGAACCACCGGGGAGCTTGTAGGAATGAGTCAATAAAAGTGGAAGTTTCGCGGTTGGGATGACCCAGGGAAGTTTTTGGAAGTGCGGAGGGTGGTGGAGGGGGCTCCTGCGGGGAGGAGCTTCTCGCCAGGTTTTCTTTTTCCTACCCCCAACTTGCTCAGGTGCGGATGCGTCCGACCTTCAGGTGAGTCCAAGAGGAGCAGCAGCCTGAAAA
Organism: Oriolus oriolus; assembly: GCA_013400235.1. NCBI lineage: Eukaryota > Metazoa > Chordata > Aves > Passeriformes > Corvidae > Oriolus > Oriolus oriolus. The sequence continues at coordinate 6,868 of VXBT01007284.1, read as the reverse complement.
ACTTCTACCTTTGCTTTTGGGGGTGGATTCTAGGCTGGGGAGAGGCCTGATCCAGCAGCAGAGGCAGCTCTGATCCAAGGAATAACTGGATTTCCAAAGGCTCCCGTGCCTTACACACGCACATGTCCATATATATGGAAATATTCACACTCAGCACCAAGTTCTCCCTCACTCTCTGACAGAAATTTGGGCTGATTCTGCCTGGTTTGGGCGGTTCAAGGTGCTGGTGGTCACTCCCCTGGCTGGTTTTTCACTGCCCACCCCTGGTCCCACTCGTGCCAAGCTCAGAGCTCTGCTGCCCCGCTGTCCCCATCCGCGGCACCTCCGCAGGGCGCGGAGCCATCCCGAGGGCACAGCGAGCACAGGATGGGCTGCACATGTCCAAGGTGTCCCCACGCTCTCAGGAGTGGCTCTGAGGGACCCTGGCCTGGTGCTGGCCCCAGGGACACCGCAGTGTCCTTAAACCAAGAGCCCCAGCGGGGGAAGCGGTGCGAGGAGCGGAATTCCAGCCCCAAACAAAGCACTTCTGTGCTCCTGCTTTGAGCAGGCGGGAGGGCTTCCTGCTGCCCTGCTCTGGGGGCTGCTTCCCCTCTTCCCTGGAAGAGCCTGACCTCCAGAGCTTCTCCAAGCCCACGTTTCCACCCAAGTGCAGCGGCTCCTCCAGCGCCTTCCCTCTCCCCCTCGCCATTAGCATCCTCCCCGTGTAAGCGTTAATGAATTGTCATCAGACCAAAGTAATCACCAGTCAGCAAAACTTAATTTTACTAAAAGACAAAAAGAGGCTTCGCTCTAATTGATGGAAAATTGGTCGTTTCTTGTCAGGTTATTGTTCATTTCCCGCCTGTTAATGACCGGATCCCTCCAGCCGTGCCCAGCCCGGAGCCTGGAGAGCGGCACGGAGGAGCCGTCGGGAAGCCTGGCACGCAGAGGGACATTTTCATTAACAAACTTTCCAAAGGCAAAGCAGCGGGAGCGTCCAAAAGGAGCAAGGATGAAGAGGCCGTGTCCCGCCTGGCAGCTCCGGGGAAGCAGCAGCAGCAGCGATGGCTCCCTCAGAGCCCACAAACAGCAGCCAGGGTTGATAAGAGATGGCGATTACGTTTTTGGATGCCTTTCTGCTTCAATCACCCAAGGGGCTTGGAGCTGGAGGAACTTTGAGGTCCCTTCCAAGCCAAACCATTCCCTGCTCCTGTGATTCCAAGAGCCAGGCCAAGGAGCCCTGGTGCAATTCATGGCCTCAGATGTCAGAAACGGCTTTTAACGTCCCTTTATCACGATGTTCTTGGGTTGGGAAGAAAAAGGGATGGAGAATTGTCCTTCCCTTCAAATACTGGCAGCCCGAAGGGGAGCAAAGCTGCTTCCCACCATCCCGAGCACTGGTTTTAGGGATCTGAGGACCCTGCCCTGGTCCCACCTCGCTCGGTGACATCCAAACACCCGTGGGGGCCGTGGAGTCCCGTTCCTGGCGGGAGCAGCCCCCGGGCTCCCCGCGCCACTCCCCGGGCTGGCTCTACACAGGCTATTACGGTAATTTGATAAGCCACTTCTTCGTGATATGAATCTTCGCCTTCGTTAAAGGCAGGGAAAAAAAAACCCCATTGCATTTCGATGGCTCACAGGGACAGTTCATTAAGCAATCAACTCTTTTAATGAAATATTTCTTTGTTAAAATATTCATTGATCTGCCGCGGGTGCGCACGGAGAAGGGGAAGGACCGTGTGTCCCGAATGCTTTTCTGCTGAGTCTTCCCGAGCACGCGCTGGGAACAGCGGGATGTGCCCTGGCATCGCCGGGACAGGAATTCCCACAGCGACCCTTGGCAGGGACCCTCTGGAGAGCCTGGAGCAGGGATTTGGGGCCTCCTGGGTGTGTCTTCCCCTCCTCTATCCCGCCTGAGGTGTCTCACACCAGGTGTGAGGGGGGATGTGGGGTGGGCTCCGTCCCCTCGGTCGGTGCCGTGGTGGCCGGTGACGCGCGGGGACATTGTGGCAGGGATGGGGGGAAGTTGGGCCGAGAATGAGCGGAAATGGGCAAACGTGGAAGTGGGCAGAGTGGGAAGAGGGCGTTCCCAAGGGGAGGGACCGGTTGTCCCAGCCAGGTGTGAGGGGACCCCTTGGTGACCATGGGACAGAGCAGGAAGTGGTTTCAGCCCGGTTCTCCAGAGCAGGAGGGAGCTCGGGGAGCCAGGACAGAGAACGTTGGCAGGAGAAGAAAGAGAGGAGGTGGGGGAAAAAAAAAATCTATCAAAGGGTGAGAAACGAACAACTGCAGACAAAGCAGCGAATGTGGCCTCCCCCCTCCTTCCTCCAACCTTACACTGTGAGTAATTCCCGGCCGGCACCGTGACGGCTCCGACAGGCAGCGACCGCGTGCGGGTGAGCATCTCCTGGAGGAACCGAGGGAACAACGCGCACAAACACGGGAGCAGCGGGTGCCACGTCCTGCTCCGGATGAGTAACGCTCTTGGAAAAGCAGGGAAATGATGAAGAAAGAGGAGAGGGGGGAAAAATCCCGAAGGCAAAGCACAGCACGTGCTGATGGGAGAGGGGATTTGGGTGTCCCGTGTCCCCAGGTGTTGGTGGCACAGCTCAGCTTGGCAGAGCTCCGGGAATTCCATCCGGGCTGGGAGATCTCCATGTGCAGCTCCTTCCTCTCCCGGGAAGGGGCTCTGAAAGCACAGAGGGACGCTGGGCACTGTCTGGGGACCCCCCAAACACCTCATCCTCCCGTCCCAGTGTGGGAGCAGCACTCCCAGCAGATGGGGGTTCCCTCCCTTATCCATTACCTCCAGCTCCCTAAATCCCAGCCGAGCCCAACCCTCAGCGTGCAATAGGGGAAACCGAGGCACGGCCCAGCCACCAGCCAGGGCTCTGCGGTGCCAAAAGCCGCCTCAAAGCCTCCACTTGAGCTCTGACCCAAGCCCAACTTGCTGAACATTTCCTTGATGTCCCCCCAGCTCTGGGAGCGTCGGGATCCCCCCGCCTGGGGAATCACTGCGGATCCTGCCCAAGGGTCCCGGGATCCCGCTGGCTGGAGCAGGGGAGCGGTGCCAGCCCCTGGACAGGCCGCAGCCTGTGGCTTTCCCGGGGAGCCAGGAGCCTCTCATCACTTACAGGAACTCGGTGCATCATCCCTCGGCCTTGCGCAAGAGGCGAGCGGGGTCCAAGAGCTGCAGCGGCCGCGGCCTCACCAGCACGTCCGGGCAGAGCCGGATTGCTCCGTGTGCTCGGCAGCCTGGGAGCGCGGCCACGCCAGCACTGACCCTCGGGGGGTCTCCGTGGGACCCTCCCCCGGCCTCTCCAGCCCCGTGCTGGCTGGGGGTGCAGCGCCCAAAGCTGCGGGATCGCCCTGGGAAGGGCTGATCCCGCTCGCTGCTCCGCTCGCCTGCTGGCGGGTGATGCCCTGGAGGGTGTTTGGGTGCTGGAGTGAGGCCCAGGGGTCCAGCCCTGGATCCGCAGGGAGGAGAGGGAGCGGGCGGAGGGCTGGGCTGTGGGCACTGCTGGGCACCACAGGGGGCTGGGGTGAAAGTGGTTGGTGTAACTTGGGTGGAAAATCGGCTTTGCTGCTCATCCGTTGAAATTTCCTCCTTGGAAGGGGTGGGGATTTGGAGTTCAGCTGTGTCAACGTGCAGCTCCATCCCCAAAACACCGCTCTGAGAGGGGAAAGGTAACTTTCTTCCCCCATTCTCCCCATTTTCCCATCCCAAATTCTCTTTTCTCTCCTATCTCCATGTGGTTTTTTCCTTTATTTTGCCTTGAAGGCAGGAGGGAGAGAATCCGAGACAGGGCAGGAAGCAGAGGAGCTCAGGGGACTTGCTCCCATCATCAAACGAGCACCTTCAGAGAAGTCAGATTTTGTTTCTGAGGCTGCTGTTCCCACAGAAGGAAGAAGAGGAACCAAAGGAGATGTTCCCCACCTCCCATTTGGCAGAAATGCCCGTTCAGAACCTGCGGCAAACGGGCTTGGGATTCACCTCGGAGAGGATTTTCCTGGAAGGATGAGGATGCTTCTGAGGAGGTGATTCAGAGCTGCTTTGCCTTGGGTGGGATTTAGGACAAACCCAAACTGACCTTTTCCACTGAAGGTTTCAGCTTTCTGTCAACCTTGCAGCAAACTGGGGTTGTTCCCGCTCCAGGCAAACACGGGATCACGATCCTCTGGCTGAAAATTTTCAGGTTTTAAAAGTTTTCAGTATCCTGGCTACGAGATCGGACACTTCCTGGAGGAGAAAAAACCCAACTTTGTCAGGAAAAACAATTTCCCACAGCTGAGGGTGTGGGGGTGGATCGCAGACGCAGGGAGTGAGGATGAGCTGGGCAGAGGTGGAAGGTGGAGTTTTCCTGGAAGAGCTGAAGGAATCTGTGTTTGGGGCTGATCCCTCACCCCACTGTGACTCTGCTGCTCTGCCCACGTGGCTCAGGGCTTTATATCCATGCAAAGTCTTTCATCCCAGAGCTCCAAATCCTCCTGCCTCTGCTGGACCCCTTTGGAGGTGATCCACGCCCGAGGCTTTACCTGGTGCACAACAAAAGGAAGTTTTTTCCCTTCCCTTTTTCCCTGTGTCTCTCTTTTGGGAGCTCAGCACTGCTGCAGGAGCACCTGCGCTCTCCTTCTTGGGAATTTCCTCATCCCTGCAGCACCCCCCACATCCCCTTTGGCTTTCCAGGAGCGAGGTGCTCCCTCAGAGACCGAATCCCACCACGGGGATCCCACCAAGCCCTGTCTGACCCCGATCCATCCGCGTCTCCTCACCCAGATCCCTCCTCCCCGCTCTGCCTCGTTCCCAGGCTGAACAAAGAGGGATCTCGGGGCCGCGCTCGATTCATGAACTCCCCTTGGTGGAAGGCTGCCCACATCTTTCTGTGCGGCTCCTTCCCGCTCCGATGGCATTTGATGCCTTCAAAGAGGCTGCTCTGACGTCGGGACGAGAGGGCGAGCGCAGGTTGCACGAGGCTCGTCGCTCAAAGCGAGTTTCTCGCTCGGAAGAGCACCCGTTTGGGATGGAATGGAAGCGGATGTCGTGCTTGTCGTGGGCTGATGGGTGGGTGGGTAACTCACAAAGGTCTCGGAGATTCCAGCACTGGCTGGTCTTGGAATGTGCCAGGAGGGATCTGGGCTGGGCTGGTGGGGTTGGGACCCCCTAAAATGGGCTGGGGTCCCCCATAGCTCTGAGTCCTGAGCATGGAATGGATTGAGCCAAGGGCTGGAGCCCCCCGGCCACGGAAACAGACTGGGAGAGCTGGGAATGTTCAGCCTGGAGAAGTGAAGGCTCCAGGGAGACCTCAGAGCCCCTTACACCCAAAGGGGCTCCAAGAGAGCTGGAGAGGGATTTGGACAAGGGCCTGGAGCAACAGGAAGTGGCTGCTCCATCCCTGGGAGTGCTCAAGGCCAGGTTGGACAGGGCTTGGAGCAGCCTGGTCTGGTGGAGGTGTCCCGTGGGGGACGGGACGGGATGGGATGAGGTGGGATGAGATGGGATGGGATGGGATGGGATGGGATGGGATGAGGTGAGGTGAGGTGGGATGGGATGGGACAGGATGGNGGATGGGATGAGATGAGGTGAGGTGGGATGGGATGGGACGGGATGGGATGAGGTGAGATGAGGTGAGATGAGATGAGATATGAGATGCAGAGCCAGCCCTGCTCGGCCACCCTGGCCCCAGATCTGAGGGGTCACACGGAATCAGGGGCTGGCTGGAGAGGTTCTCCCCCAGTTTTCATGGCTGTCCCCCCCAAAAGGAGGTGCTGGCAGGAAGCGGAGCCGCAGAGCTTCTGAGAAACGGGGCCTGGGGCGCCTCTTCCACGAAATTCGGGCTACTTCCACCAGGAGCGGGTTCTGCAGAAGTGGGTGCAGCAGAGGCTCCCTGGTGGGAGCCCCAGAGGGGACTGAAAACAAGCCAAGCCCTCTGGAAAATCCCGGGCCTCCAACAGGAGTGGGTTAAGACCTCGGTTTCAGGCTCAGCGCAGCCCAGGACCCAGCCTGGCGCTGGCCCTCGTCCTGTTTGTCCCCTTGAGGGAAGATTTTTGGGGACAAAACCAATGGGATGTTTCCTAGGGCCACCAGAATCTAGTTGTAGAAAACCAGCATTCCCATCTCCCAGAAATTCCCTAACTTTTCATTCAATAACAGATGATTAAAAAAACAAAACCAAACCAACCAAAACCAGGCTTCCTGTAAAAAATTAAATTATAGGGGGAAAAAAAAAATCCAGGTGGGTTGAAATACTTTTCATTCCAGTTTCACCTCTTAAAGCTACTTTAGCTGTCCATAAAATGGAAATTTCAAAAGACCTGCTTTTGAATTAACAAAAAAGGGAACAGAGTGGCCGCTCTTTGGTGCCATCAAGGTGTAACTGGCTTTGGAAAACTTCTCCGTGTGGGAGTGGGATCATCCATCCCCGGCCTGTGCAGGTGGGAATTCACCCCCCAAACCAACGCTCCGAGGCATCCGCAGCGGCAAGGCGGGAACGCTGTTCCCTGCTCTGCTCCGGCTGTGTCACCCTGACCCGCGTCCCCAGCGCCCCAGGGCGAGGGTTTGGGACCAGCGCCTGGATGCTGGGTTGGGTGCAGCCCCCTCACGGAGTTTCGGGGCCCCTATGCAGATGTTTGGGTGCAACATCTGGATGCTGGTTTGGGTCCAGCACCCTGACACAGCTCTGTTCTCTGCTCTGGGGACGCTGTCCGTGCTGTGGCGTCACGGGGGGTGTCACAGAGCGGGCTTGGGGGTGTTGGGGTCACCAGCTCAGCCTCCCGCTGTTCCCATCTGTAAATCGGGCTCAGCGCCTCTGTCCCGGCCCTGCCCAGCGTGTTGAGCTCGCTGTTCCGAGCGCTCTTTCCCCACCCGCACGATCCTGCGATCCCACGGAGC
>VXBT01007280.1:22204-55611 GCA_013400235.1 Oriolus oriolus | reverse complement strand
GACCCCCAACTCTCCCCCCTGTGACCCCCAACTCTCCCTCCTGTGACCCCCAACCTGGCCTTGTGCCCTGGGACAAGGTGAAGGATCCTCAAACTGAGCAGAAAAATAATCGGGTGTCAACAGGTTAAGTAACTCCCTCAGTGAATGCATTTTGCTATTAAATTAATTAATTTAATGAACCTACGAAGTCATTGCTGAAGGAACTGCTGCTCTTTGCTGCCCTGCCTCATCCATCAGCTGGGAAATCCTGTAGCCCCAGCTCCAGGAAGGCTGGGGCTGTGTGGGCAGGGGGCTGAGCTGGCAGGGTTTGAGGGCCCATCTGAGGGCCTGGCCAAGGCCTGGCTTTGTTTCCACCGAGTCTTCTGACGGAATAAAAACCTTCCCCCAGAACTCTTCAGTGGTTGGGCCTCGTCAGCATTTTCAGGTGGAAAAGTCTTCTGTTGGAAAATTCCCGTCCAACCCAAGTCATTTATTCCTGGGGTCAGGGAGTGGGTGGAGAGCACGGTCCTGGCAGGGCTGTGGCAGGTCCCACATCCTTTGGTGTGACAGAAACAGGGATGTGGTGGAGCAGCTCCTTCCCCAGATCTACAAAATCCACGTGCCACATCGTCCTGGGCAGGATTTTGGCCATGTGTTGATGCCTTAGGTTTTAGCTTTTACATTTTTCAAATTCTGTGTTCCCAGTGTGTGACTCTGAGCTGCCTCGCAGCCTGTCAGCTGCTGCTCTCTCATGCTCACACAGACATAACAAAGCCTCTCCAGGCCTGCTCTCCAAGGACACCCAGCCCGTCCCAGGCCCAAAATGTGTAACCCAGCACCTTGAGAAGGGGGGCGAGCTGAGGGGCAGTTCCATCATTAGCTAAAGTTTAATTGGGGAATTTATGCTGATCTGCAAATGGACCAAACCTGTAACAGTGTGAAGAACTCATGACTCGGGGTCCATCTCGGGTGCAGCCTTTGGCCTGCCCAGGCTGTGCCTCTGAAGGCCTTTCCAATAAATATCCACCTTTATTCCCTTACTCCTCTCCAGGATGGCCTCTTTAGGCATCAGTGTCCGTGAATTTTGGGAAATAGACTGGAATGACAAACAGTCAACAGCCCATGAGCTGAAAAGAATAAAAAATCCTGCTGAGGTGAGAAGCATCTGAGGTGGGGGTGGGTACCTCCTCATCTTCTCCCAGGGAACAAGGGCTGGGATGAGAGGAAACAGCCTCAAGCTGCTCCAGGGAGGTTTAGATTGGATGTGAGGTGGAATTTCTTCATGGAAAGGGTGGTCAGCCACTGGAAGGGGCTGCTCAGGGTGGAGTCCTCCTCTCTGGAAGTGCTCAAAAAACCTGTGGCTGTGGCACTCGGGGACACGGATTCGTGGTGACCACGGTGCTGTTGGGTTGATGGTTGGACCTGATGATCTTAAAGGTCTTTTCCCACCTTAATTCCAAGATTCTGCGTGGAATTCTGTGATTCTCTGCCTCTGATTTATCCCTCTGCCTTTCTTGCTCCCAGAGCTGTGATTCCAGGAATACGCAGTTAATCCTTGAGGAATTGGCCTCACTGTTGCACAGCAATGCCTCAATGTAAAATAAACATTCATTAATTTGCAGGTTTTAACACATTTTGTTCTACTGTAGCAAATCTCACAGAAAATCAGTTTCATTGTCTTTTAAGAAGCACCTTCGGACACCTCTTCATGAAGGAACTCAAGGTGGCTGCAGTAAAAATAGCAAGGAATGACAAAAGTAAGGGATTGACAAAAATAAGGGAATCACAAAAATAAGGCATTGACAAAAATAAGGGAATCACAAAATCTACTGTCGTGCTCCAGCTGTTTAAATTGAAAATTTAACTGATAGATATGTACCAATTTAAAAAGCAAAATAAAAATACTGATTGGAAAAAAAACCCTTTGCAATGACTAATAAAAGATAAAACATCTCCTCCAACCAGTGGAAAAGGGGAAAGTGGTTTATTTTATGTGTTTTTGCTTCAACAAAGGAGAGAAAAAAGGACGGAAAAAGTGTCTGATGGATTGAAAACGGGTTAAAAACAGACACAGGAAGGCAGATACCGAATCCTGCCTGCAGGTCCCCAAATTCAGCACCCATTTTCCCAAACGTGAAGCAGCAAAGACTCAGCAAAGAGGAAAAAATACCTTACAGAAGGCTGAGAGCTGCTATTTAGGGCAGCCTGTTTAACACCCCAGAGCTGTGCTGGCACAGCCAGAAAAATCACAATTGAGCTGACACTGGGAGGAGCTGCAAAGACACAGCAAAGGTGGGGAAGGGCAGAGGAGCTGCTAAGTAAGAGCAGAAATAATGACATGGGCTCAGATACTGAAAGTGGAATGAAAGGAGGGATTTTTGGGGTAGAACGTAAAAATCTACTCGCAGACAGAGCAGGGAATTGAGCAAAGGGCGGTGGAGCCTCGGCACAGGGAACATTTCAGAGGATATTCCAAGTATAAACGACAGGAATCATGTTTTAAAGGGGATATTGAATTTTATTTTGCCATGTTTAATTCTGATTTCAGGTCAAATCATCTGGTTTATCTCTGCTGTTTTAACTCAGAAATGAACCAAAAATCTCTCCTCTAGGTCTGTTTAATTGTCTTTTCTAATTCAAAGATTTGATTGTAGCTTCACCTAATGAAGAATTCCTGATCTTTTCCTTAGAATTTAGGGAATTTTGACCTTTTTTCTCCAGCAGTAGAACAGGCAAAGGCCATTCCCCTGAAATGGGTCACACTTGCCTGCACATCCAACCTGTTTTGCCCTCAGGGATCAGAGCCCAGGAGAGGATGGAGAAATCCAGCTGGACAGGATGGAAATGGGAGCTCACACTGCTGGAGAAGGATGCTCCTTCCACAGCTGTCCCTTTGTCCCTGGGACCAAGATGGATCAAGATGCCTCAACAGAGTCCCAGGCTCAGGAAAACCAAAGTAAGGGAAAATCAGATTCATAGGCAGAGTTAAACAGAGAGGGAATGAAGTGATGGGAATTTGTGGAGATCATTCTTCCCAGCAAGTCGATGGAAGGAGGATGTCAGTGTTCCCTTTGAGCAGTTTCCAAAGGACCACGTGACTCAGGGCACATTTAATCCTCACTTTCCCTTCTGGTATTTTGGGTTGGAGCCTTCAAAGGGGGGAATGACATCCCTGGGGCACCTGGGAATTGTCAGGTGTGTCCCGGGCTGTGTGGGAAAGGTTTTGTGTGTCTGAAATCACCCAGGGCTGTGTCCTGCACACAGGGACAGAGCTGGGCCTCTGCTGGCACTGGGCCTGCACGAGGTGTTACTATGGAATCATGGAATGGTTTGGGTTGGAAGGGACCTTAAAGTTCATCCCACTCCACCCCTGCCATGGCAGGGACACCTCCCACTGTCCCAGGCTGCTCCCAGCCCCATCCAGCCTGGCCTTGGGCACTGCCAGGGATCCAGGGGCAGCCACAGCTGCTCTGGGCACCCTGTGCCAGGGCCTGCCCACCCTCCCAGTGTTTGTGCCCCTTCCTGCAGCATTCCTGTCTCCCCAAATCCACACCATCCCCTCCGCTGGGAACGGCCAAGGGGACTCTTTGGGAATCCTGTGGGTGTGAATAACCCGGTGCAAAACCCTCTGCTCCCAAAGCTGCTGCAGCCAGGGAGCCGCGGGGCTCTTGTGCTGCCCCATTCCCTCTGCAGGGGTGCAAAGGAACCATCCTCCAGCGAGTAACGCAGGAGTGAAGCGCTGGCACAGCCCAGCCCCGGGGTGACACCGCAGATGTCGCAGTGGTTCGATCCCAGGAGCTGCTGCCAGCCCTCAAACAATGGCTCGGGCGTGGCAGAAGGGACCAGGGAGCTTTCCAGCCCCTCAGGCCGGCTGCTCCCCAGGGATGGGTCCTGCCAAAATCCTGGGCGGACTGCGCACACCAGCAAATCCATCCCCATTCCAAACCCCTCCGAGAGCAGAGGAGTGGGAACCCAGCTCAGCGCTGGATCCTCCCTGCAGCCCAAACCCAAACCACCTCTCCCGGCTGTGTGAATACTGAAGGTCCCTCTCCAGTTCTGGCTGAGTTTCCTTTTCTCCTCCGGCAGCAACTTCCAGAGCTTTTTCCTGCAGGATGGGTTTTGCTCTTTTTTGCTTTTTTTTTTGCTTTTTTTTGCCTTTTTTTGCTTTTTTTTGCCTTTTTTTGCTTTTTTTTGCCTTTTTTTGCTTTTTTTTGCCTTTTTTTGCTTTTTTTTGCCTTTTTTTGCTTTTTTTTGCCTTTTTTTGCTTTTTTTTGCCTTTTTTTGCTTTTTTGGCTTTTTTTTGTTGTTGTAATTTAGGATGAAATGTTATTAAAGCCCTGCAGGAATTGGAAGGATGGGCTGAGGAGCTGCAGACAGGCTCTATTCTTCTGGGCAGCTGGGGTGGCTGAGCACTGAGGGCAGTTCTGCCCTAAAAATGCTGTCGTGGCACCTCCTACTCCCTCCCAACACTCAAATAATGCCTTCTAACTCAGTGAAAGGTCAAAATAAAGATAAAAAATGATAAACCCCAGCTGAGCCGGACTCAGGGCGGTGGCAGAGCTGTGATTTGGTTTTTTGGGGTTCAGGGCAAGAGGGTGAAGAAGCGCAGAGGGAGGAAAGCCCCTGGTGCTGAGGGCAGGGGAGGAGCTGTGGTGGCTCCTGTGGGCACTGGGTGAGCTGAGGGTTTGAAGGTGAGGTTCAGATGCAACATCTCAGCAGCAAAGGTGAGACCTGACCTTGAAAAGGAGCAGCTCTGAGGGGGCTCAGCCCTGCCTCGAGTTAGGAGGGGAACCAGAGCAGGACCACACGATTTGAACCACAAAAATCCCCTCCGGAGGGGTGGGAGATGTTCCTGCAGAGAAAAGTCTGGTGGTGCCACAGCTTTGTGGAGCTGCTTTGAAATTCTCAACTCCTGGCAATGATTTTGTCAACAGAAAAAGGGGTTTGGGTTTGGAGAATTTTTCTTTGCAACCTTTGGAGGGTTTCTTCAAAGGACACGTCTGGAAAGTAAAGAGTATTTTGGGGGTTTTTTTGGCTGTGATGTTTTGATTGTCCGAGCTGGAAGCCACTGGGGAGAGGGAGAACAACTGAGGGTGGTTCCCAAAGTGCTGTTATGAAATTCAGATTGAATTGAAAATTGAAAATTGCTGTGGAAAATTCTCTGTGGTGAAAATTCACATTTCTGTGGAAAACCTGTTTTGAACAAAATATTTCACAGGGCTTTTTTCATGACAGACTGCACAGGAATGAAATTACCTGATCCCTGAAAATTGGAAATGCAGGAAATCTCCTTTTTCACCTGGATGTGATGGGCTCATCCCTGTTCCCTGCATTTCCTTAGAATCACTGTATTTCCTTAAAAATGCTTTTTATTCCTCTTTTTACAACAATCCATTTTAAGTGTTGCATTTCAACTCCAGCTTCTGGAGCTAGCAAGGACCTTTATGTCACAATCTCATTCCTTCACAGGTAAAAACCATTTCTTGCACAATTGGCATTTTCTGAGGGAAAATTTCTATATTGCCAGACAAGAAAAAACACCTTAAAGCATTATATATTTATTATATTATATTATATTATATTATATTANTTTATTATATTATATTTATTATATTATAATTTCCATTATATTATTTATATTAACGATATTTATTATACTACATTATATTATATTACAAATAAAAAGATGGGAGAATGTGTTTTTTCTTCTCAAGATAAAAATCTAAATTAGATCAGACCCTTACAAAAGTCTGATTCTCTCCATTCACTGGAAAGGGAATCTTACAGGATCTTCCCATATGGAGAAGCCCTTCAGGAGCAGATGTCTAAAGTTCAGTGCAACCAGGAGTCTCCTGATTCCCACTTTTGGGAGCAGTTAAGAGAGAAGAGTGACCTCTACAGCCCAGCCCCGATTTCCTGGGAAGAAAGATTCCCTCTCTCCCTTGCTCATTCACTCATCCTCTCAAAACCAGTGTAAAATAAAAGAGAATAAAGTAAAATAACAAATAATCAGCTGACACCCACTGCTGTGAATGAAACTGGAATCTCTGCAGGGATTTGGATCAGATATTGGGAAGGAATTGTTCCCTGGGAGGGTGGGCAGGCCCTGGCACAGGGTGCCCAGAGCAGCTGTGGCTGCCCCTGGATCCCTGGCAGTGCCCAAGGCCAGGCTGGACGGGGCTTGGAGCAGCCTGGGATAGNTGATGAGATGGGATGGGATGGGATTTAAGGTCCCTCCCAACCCCAACCATTCCATGATTCTGAGAGCAGTGCAGTGAGGATGATCGTTATTAGGTGGCAGAGTTTTCCTTGCTGCTCCTGCCTTGGCAGCACCAGGATCTTCTCGGTGCTTTTCCATCCTGCTGGAATGCAGGCACAGAAGTGCTGCCGGAGGTGTAAAACCTGTGCTCACCCCGAGGACAAGGAGCTGGCTCTGCTGAGGCCTCGATGCAGTGCAGAGAAGCCGAAATCACCTCTGGGCTTTGCTGCCCCTTTCCCTCTTTGTGCACCCGCCAGGACTCTCTGACACCAGGCAGGACCTGGGCTGCACCCAGGGCAGGCTGGAAAAACAAGAAGAATCTTTCATGCTTGGGTTTGAATCATCCCAGTTGCAGGGGAAGTTTTTATTCGCGGAATCAAGGAACGGTTTGGGTTGGAAGGGACCTTAAAGCCCATCCAGTGCCACCCCTGCCATGGCAGGGACACCTTCCACTGTTCCAGGCTGCTCTGAGCCCCGTCCAGCCTGGCCTTGGGCACTGCCAGGGATCCAGGGGCAGCCACAGCTGCTCTGGACCAGGAGCAGATCCAGCACCAGCCTCAGACTGCACAGGAAGCTCAGGGGGAGGTGCTGTGACCCTGTGTGCTGAGGAATTCAGAGGGGGAATTTAATAGCCTGGAATCAATCCGTTAAGCGGGGCTGCCTTTAGCAGAGATTTCGCTGTGTCCCAGCGGTTGCTTCATCAATAATGAAACATCTCCGAACCCCAGCCCTGAACGCCCCCGTTTGTTCGTGCCAATCTCGTTTAAATTGAGATTTATTCCGGTTTTATGGCTGCATCCATCAAGCCCTTCTCATCTCCTTCCTCCTCCCCTCCATGTCCCACCCCCCGGGGGTCCCGTACCACCCTCAGGGCGCTGCTGTCACCTCTCTGGGGTTCCTCACTCTCTCTCCCGGGTGACTCCACACCTTCCGCAGGCGCTTTGAAGCTCAAATTCAGCACCGAATCCTCCCCCTCGGTGCCTTTTGGCTGCAGATGCTGGCGGCAAGCTCGAAAGCAGCGGTGCCGCTGCAGGAGCCACCTGCCCCCCCCGCTCTGTCCCCGCATGTCACCGCCTCTTACGTAACCGCGACATCGCTGCAGCTTCCCCGGGGCTGCTCGTGCAGAGAGAGAGGAAAAAAAAAAAGTGAAAAAAAAAATAGAAAAAGAAAAAAGCCTAAAAAGGACCCAGGGCCATGGCTGGGGGTGCGGGGCTGTCACAGGGGCGGGAGGTGAGGGACACTTGGGGACACGTCCCCCTCTCGCCCTGCCCGGGTGGCTCCTGCAGGAGCCGGATGATTCCAGGGTTTGGGTCCCGTCCTCGAGGTAAGTCCTGGCCAGGAGGTGCTGGGGAATCCATGGAATTGGGGCTTTTCCCGGTGCTGGGGGGCAAAGGAGGAAACCATTGCTGGGCTCGTCCCCAGAGCGCCGGGGCTGTCCTGGGACGGGACTGGCTCATGGCAGGAAAACTGCTGCTTTTTAAATTTTTAAGATATTTTTTCATATTTTTCATACTTTTATCTTCTTTCTTTTTAAATCTTTTTATATCCCCCCCCCTACTTTTTCCTTTTCATATTTTCAAATCTTTTAAAATCTCTTTTCTTGTTTTCTTCTTTCTTTCTTCTTTCTTTTTAATATTTTTTTCCCTTTCCCTTTTCCTTTTGACTTTTTTCCATCCTCCTTCTCCCTCTCTCCCCCTTATCTTTATTATCTCTTTGCACTCTCTGCTTTCCCCCACCTGTCCCCGAATTTCTGTCTCCAAACTGGCACCCAGCACTCTCCCTTCGCACTGACACCTGGATGCACAAATATTCACTGTTCTGCCATGTCCAATATCTTCCTCCCTAATTCCTTCTCCCATCCTCAGATGGAAGTGCTGATATTTGTAGATTTTGTTGTACTATTCCACTTTATTTTCCTCATTGTCAAAGTTGGACGTTTTTGCTGCCTGTTCTTTCCACTGTGCTTATTTTAGCAGTCAGTATTGCTTTGGATTTCAAGGAAGTTTGAGAATAAATAATTACTCTGTTGATTAAAAACCTGTGAAAATGACATTTCTTGGGTCTTCCCAGCCTAAAAAATTCTTTACTGGGTGCCCACCCAAAGGTTGGAACCTCCAGTTCCACAGGTGATGAAAGTCCTTGGTTGTAGCAGAGAGAATAAAAGACTTAATTTTTTGGAAACATTTAAGATTTATTATTTTTTGTCCATTCTAAATTTGAATTTTGTTGTTCTGTGGCTTCTGACCGGCTGGATTTCTTTGGGGCAGCCAAAGATTTGTTGGGAGAAGGGAAATACAATTCCTAAGTGTCCTATGTGCCAATTATCCCATATTAGAGCCCTGCTCATAATAATTATTGCAATAATTAATTGTAGGGATACTCCCATGCCAGCACGAGTGGAAGAACCTGCAGATATGAGGCAGAAAATATTAATTCCTCCGATTTCTGTCATTTGTGGTTGCCAAATGTACCAGGTTTCACTTTAAAAACACCACTTTTAAAATTCAGGCACCTTTAAGGTGCCTCAGAACTTCAGTTCTCTTACAAAGAGTCTCAACCATCAATTATTTCCAGAAAATATTCCAATCCCAACTTGAATTTCTTTACAGTGTGTCTTTAAAAGTTAAATTCAAATGATACTGAGTTAGGAAATCAAATGTGAAGAACTTTTGGTTTTGTTTTGTTTGCAGGGTCGGGGTTTTTGGTGTTGTTTTCTGCCCGTCTGGTTTTTGAGGCCCCACATTTCTCTTTAATTAAGAGCTGAGACTTCTGCATAATGAGAAGCTCACAGAGTCTTCAAGAAAAACAGCAGATATTGGGAAGACCTTATTAAAGTCCAGGATTTTTTTTCCCGAGCAGCTTTAAAACATTTTAGAAGCAACGACACCAGGCCCCGGCCTTGCCCTTGGGGTCCCTGCCCTGATTTTTCCTGAGGTGGAAACCTCTAGAACACAGCCCAGCTTCTGCTGTTCACAAATTGTTTCTGTGTCTCACTCTAATTAATTAATTAATACTTGATCTTCCAGCTTGCCCTGGCTGCAGGGGTATTTTCACTGGGCAGGATTGCTTTGAGGGGGGTTTTACTGCGCTACCACATCGGTGTGGCCTCAGCAGCTGGGGGGGAAGTATTCCATTAAATCTGGATTTTGGGGAGTTGGGGACTCACCCCATCTGCTGGGGGTCCCTCAGACCTAAAAGATGGGGAGGGTGGAACCCTTTTGGTGAATAACCTGCCCTGGGTCTGCTGAAATTGGTGCCAGGCCACAGCTCCCTCCTTTTCCAAAGCTGTGCAGTAATTCAGGTAATTCAAATGAGTCAGGTAAGGTGTAATTAATAACAGAAAGTCAGGTAAGGTGTAATTAACAGCAGAAAGTCAGGTAAGGTGGAGTTAAGGGCACAATTTGCCTTTGTGTCTTGAAAAGGAAAAGTACCTGTATTTTCTTGTGGAGTCAAGAAACTCCTCCTGCTTCCGCCTTGTGAGCATTTACTGTGATTCTTAATATTACAATAATTGGAATATTGCAAAGATTGGAATAAGCAGGGGATGGAGGAGAGAGTTCCTTGGTTTTTGCTGTTTTCTGTCCTGGTCTGGCTGCTGATTTCTGCTGTTCGGGCACGAACCTGGAAGGAGTTGAGGAGCTTTAGTGAAGACACTCCAGATTTGGCTTGAGTGAAGTTTCAGACAAAACCCAACTCCTAATTTAGAGCCTTGACTTTATTTACCCAGCATTTTGAGGCTGATAAAGCCCTGATAAGGACCCTGCTGCCTTGGGCACCGAGGAACCAAGATTTGGGGTTGAAACGAGCGGTTTCAGCTTTCGTGGGCTGCCAGCAGCTCTGTGTGTTACGGAAACTCAGCAGCAGTGACTGTGCCTGAAAAATCTTCAGAAGTTTCATTTATTTCCTGTGATGGCAGAGTGAAAGGGAAACCTCTGAGAGAAAATCTTGATATTAGCAATTAATGACTGAGAGATGTGATCAGGCTGGGCCGGGAGTGCCTCTGGCACGTGCACGGGTGGAGGAGGCCTGGCAGCCTCCAGGCCAGGCTGGTGGTGATGATTTCCTTTGTTTCAAAACAAAAAGGGAAGTTTTTAGAGGACTTCAGGTCCTACAACAGGATTCCTGCAGAAGAACTCAAGGATGGGAGTGTTCCTGCTGGAAAATTATCATAAAATCACAGAATCCCAGACTGGTTGGGGTTGGAAGGGACCTTAAAGCCCATCCAGTGCCACCCCTGCCATGGCAGGGACCCCTCCCACTGTCCCAGGCTGCTCCCAGCCCCGTCCAGCCTGGCCTTGGGCACTGCCAGGGATCCAGGGGCAGCCACAATTTGTCACCATGAGACAATGACAAAGGTGCCATGTGCAGGAATTCGTGGTCCTTGGGATGCCGCAGTCCCAATCTGCTGAATGTTCTGCACATCGCAGTGGGAATGGTCTGGAACAGGAGGGGAAGCAGTGAGGTGAGGGTGAGTTTCATTCAGGTCCTGCAGAAACTGTTGTCAATGGGACCCTCTAGCCCCGAGTTGTGGAAGTGCTTGTGCTGGCTTAGGCACAGGAAAAGACTGGCAGAAAGAGAGGGAGAGCTGGACTTGGTTTCAGTTTGTCTGCTTAAAGCTAAATAACGTCTTAGGGCTGGAATCTGGCTGGGTTTGCAAAATCCCGCGGGATCCACTGCCTGTGTGTGTCTCTGCAGCTCAGGGATAAGGAGGGGGCCTGGTTCAGTTTGGTAAATCAGGAATAATTCGCAGCTGCTGCTGTGAGGAGCCACACAAGGAGCAGGAGGATGGGGATCCTGGAAGTTTCACGGGCCGTACAAAGTATTTTGGGTTGGGCGTTGTGGAACAAATTCGTGGAAAGACGAAGGCAGGAATCGGGAATATCAAATGCAGGAGAAGGCTCTTTCCTGACTGGTGTTTGCTGGAGGATGGATTTGGAAAATGAGGGGAAGTCCTTGTTTTTATAAAGATTTGTTCTGCTTTTCCTCTGGAAGTGTTGTCACGGACTTGGTGACAGTGGCACCTTGGCAGCTCCTGCAGAGCAAGAGGAGTTTGTCATTTGCAAGTGATAAAAAATGACCAAAATGACAGAGTTCCACTTTTTTTTTTGAATAGGGATTTTCAAGACCTTCAAGACCTGCTGACCAGGGATGGTTGCACCTTCAAAAGATTAGAAATGTGATCAGTTATTTCCTGCTGGGTCTTGACTTCTGAACTGGGGTCCTTGGGAATTCCAGGACAGAAACCCCATTCTTGTTAAGGCCGACGTCAATTCTTGCTTGAGCCAGCATTTCTGGCCTTGTCTCAGAAAAAGCTCTTAGGTTCTGTCTAATTTTAGGTTTCAGTTCAGGCCTCCTGGATTTCAGAGCCTGCAGTGACGTTCTGTGGGGAGGAAGGGACTTACCTTGGGCTCGCGGCCGCCTCTCACTTCTTCCTCCTGCCGAGGCATCACCGTAACCTGTGGGGTAACCTTCAGATAATGATGAGCTTTATCTCTGCCCATTGATCTTCACTTTTTAAAAAAAACCCTATTGTGACAGCAGTTTTGGTCACATTCAGTATGAAGCAGATGGAATTTTCCATCCCTCTGGGTAGGCAGAGAGGGGAGGAGGGCGGAAGCCGGGCTGCACTCACCTCACATCGCTCACGGGCATCCAACTGCTCCTCCAAGGAGCTCCTTCAGCTCCTGGGCTCCTTCTCTTCTCCTCCCATCGTCAGAGTGAAGATCCAGTGGCTGGAAAAGCTTTCCTGCAGTGTCACCAAGGTAAATGCAGCCACACCCCGCAGGTTCCCGCCAGCAGCCCCAGAGCGGCTGCTGGAAATATCCCAGGAGCTGCCAGGTTCATCCCTGCCCTCTGCGCTGCTGAGGGGCACAAAGGCTTCGTGTGCTCTTTCTTTTCCTATCAGTGATATTCCCAGCGATATTCCAGGTGATATTTTAACTGACACAGGTCTGATATGGAAGGGCTGCTCCTGCAGTCTGGGCCCTGTGACTGTGCTCGAGCGTGATCTCAGTGAGGGGCAGCGTCAGGAGCTCTTGGCCAGGTTGGGTTTGTTGGCATTAATCAGCTCAGGGGAATTCCAGCCTCTCTTAGCATTGTTTGATCTGAATGAAAGAGCTCAGATATCTCGAAGAAATGGCCAGGGGAAGAAGAATAATTCAGTTATTCATGTTGTGTGTTCCTGGAGCAGGGTCCAACAAACGGGTGCTGAAACTGAAGGAACAACTAAAGATGTTTGTGAAATGCTCTGGAGTGTCCAGGTTGTTTCTCTGACTTAACTGGCTTTCCAAGAAGAGGTTTGGTTGTTTTAAAAAAATAAGCAGAAATTATACGAAAATACTGAGATCTGAATTGTTTTGAATTCTCATAGAATCGGAATCATGGAATGGTTTGGGTTGGAAAGGACCTTAAAGCCCATCTGGTGCCACCCCTGCCGTGGCAGGGACACCTCCCACTATCCCAGGGTGCTCCCAGCCCCGTCCAGCCTGGCCTTGGGCACTGCCAGGGATCCAGGGGCAGCCACAGCTGCTCTGGGCACCCTGTGCCAGGGCCTGCCCACCCTCCCAGGGAACAATTCCTTCCCAATATCCCATCCAGCCCTGCCCTCTGGCAGTGGGAAGCCATTCCCTGTGTCCTGTCCCTCCAGCCCTTGGAAATTCTCTCTCTCCATCTTTCTCGCTGGCTCCCTTCAGGCCCCGGAAGGCCACAGTGAGGTCACCCCAGAGCCTTCTCTTCTCCAGGCTGAACAATCCCAGCTCTCCCAGCCTTTCCTCCCAGCAGAGCTGCTCCATCCCTCTGATCATCCTGGTGCCTCCTCTGGACTGGCTCCAGCAGCTCCGCTCCTCCCTATCTTGAAGACCTCAGAGCTGATTTCAGTTTTTGGCTGAAATACTCGAACCTCTGAGTCCACTATTTCTACACTGTCCCAGGGTCAATACTTTCCACCCAAACTGTGAAATGAAACAGGGGAAGAATAAGGATTTCTTGAAAGTCCTTTTTCAGAGGAAAAAAAAACCCCAAATTTATGAATATCTTGCATTCAGCCATGGTGGGACAGGTCAGATTTCTTGGGTGCAGAGGCAACTGAAATGGAGCAAACACTGCAAAAACTTCATTATTTTCTGGTTCTGTGATTATTCAGCAGCTCTCACTGAGGCATTTGCAGACCAAGAAGTGCAAAACTCGGCCACTTGTAAAGGTCCAGCAGTGCCTTGGGGGTTTTTAGGGTTTTGCAGCACATTTCCAGCCTCATGGTCTGTCACAGACCCACAGTCAAATTTAGCGGTCAGGTTGTTCCAACCTGAGCAACACCTGAGCTGTTTTTGAGGCTTCTTACCCCTCACAGAGTGGCCTCGGGGCTGTGGCCTTGGACCACAGGGCCTGGGGAATCAAGGAAGCAGCTGCTTTGGTGACTCGGGGTGGGTTCCCAGGCTTTGAACTCTCCTACCTCAAGACCAAAAGACGAAATTAATTCTACCGAGCTTCCAACAAACCACCTGTTGTGATTAGGCTGAGATTGACAGTGATTTAATAGCTCAGAGCTCAAAATTTTAGCACACCAGGAAGTTCGTTGTGTCCTTCTGACCTGGACTCTGTAGAGGAAAAGGTGATTTTGGGGAGTTCATGGTGGTAATAGTAATAGGAATTAATGGGAATTAATAGTCATTGTAATCCACTCCAGAGAATCCTTCTGGGCTCTTGGAATCTGAATTGAATGCAAAGCTTCAGTGGAGACCAGATTTTAGAAAGGCTGAAGCTGAAAATGCCTAATTTTGGAAATAAAGGCCCTGCAATCCACTGCCAGACCCGCAGCAATAATTAACGCTTGGAGCCGACAATCATTTGGTGTTTTCAAAATAGACACGCAGCAAACTGGGGCTTTGGCACAGTGGGGTTGTTTCTGAGTCAGTTTTGGTTTGAGTTTGAGTTTAAAGCTTTCATTCCTCCAGCAGTGGCTGCCACAGGTCACCGGGTTCTGCTGTTTGCTCCTTTTGTGCCTCCTTTCATCACCAGACCACGTTATTTCCCACTGAGACACAAGAAGTGAGTAATAGCTGTTCCTCAACAGCTCCTGTCAACCACTGTGCAGTGTGAATGTCAAATACTCAGGAATATGAGTAATTAGAGTGAAGCCCTTTCATCTTAAACAGGCTGGGAGGTTTAGAGAGCGCCCTAAGACACCACCAAACCACAGGGTGAATTTTTTTTCTTACTACACAGGTGAAGCAGCAGCAGGGATCAAAACTTGTTTGCTGCTTGCAGTGTTTGTACAGCACAGCGTCCCTGGGAGAAGTTTTCAGAGGTTTCTGATGTAAATCAGCACCTGGGCCTCATTTTATCAGTGTATGTTCTCGTATCAGCGAAAAATATCAGAGTTATCTCATTTTATCAGAGCAAATTCTCAATAACTCCTGCGGGTTTGATGTTGATGTGCTGGAGTGGCTTGAGATTAAGAGCTGAGTTCTGATTTAGTTTAGGATGAGATAATTTAAAAGACAAAAAATAGGCAGCTCTCATGCTCCTTTATATTGGTGGGAAGCAAGGGCAGCTTGGCTCAAATTCTGTGTGATTTCAACTCCAAATTCCAGATTCTGATCTCAGTAGAACAAAGGTAAATTCCAGTGAGTGATGTTCCCATGGATTGGCTCTTATATATCTGGGTGATGAATCGAGTGTGATCAGGAAACTGGGAATGAGAGTTTGATCCAAAGATTGTCTGTGGGGCAGTGAATTTCATAATGGAATTGGATGTCTTATGGAAAATAATTGGAAGTTTTCTTTGCTTTTTTAAAATCAGCCATTTTCACTTCAGAGCTGAGAACAGAAATCTCCAGCATGGGGAAGTTCTGCCAAGTCACTCTGTGCCCTTTTCTCTTACATTGATTGTCCTAGTTAATTAAAATATATGTAGATTTATGCTTGGAATTTCATTTTTGACATTTTAGTGAGGAATGCTCCTCTCAGCTGTGCTTTTATATGAGACTTCAAACACCAAACTTTCATTGATTGTTGTAGATATAATTTTTTTATATAACTATAAACAGGTGTGAAGATTTAAATAAGATTTTGCAACTTACTGAAAGGGAAGCCATAGTGACAGGTGGTGAAATTTAGAGTCATACATTAAAAATTAAGGAAATTAGGAATAATAAAATACAGATACTTGTGATACTGCAGTGGTTGAATTTTATATTTCATCCACTTCATCCTTTCTAATCCCAAGGTACGACCATGGCTGTGGTTCAGTTTTACATCAGTAACCACTTGCTGCTGAACAAGCCCTGATCTTTGTCCCTTTTTTGATGACTACATTATCCCGAGGCAAAGAACTCCAAATTTTAGTTGTGCTGTATGAAGATTCCCTTTGTTTCTTTGAAATCCACTCCCTGATAATCCCAGTTCATGTGCTTTGTTCCTGAGAGATAATGAGTTAAAATTTCTCTTTGGAGAAACTGTTCTGGTTGCCCTCTGCAGGATTTATTTTAATTTTACTTCGTCCTTGAAACAAAAAGAATAATCAGAGGGTTGAGGACTTGCCTTGGGCTCGGAGCAAAGGGAGATTCAGCAGCTGATTTCGGGGTGGTTTGATCGTCTATCAGCGCAGGGCTCAGCACTGAATCAGTTCCGCTGCGATATCGAGTTTTTCCTGGAGGGTTTCGCACACCCTGCTGGAAAGTCCAACTCATCAGAGCCCCCTCTGATCTGTGGCTCGGGGGGGAGATAAGGGAAAGGAGGGGAGATAGGGCTGAACCAAATCTCTGAAGCTGAGCCCTACCAGGGCCTTCTTTTAGTGGGAGGAAAAGCTTTTACCAAAAATGAGGATCTTTTGAGCAGGGCGGTGGAGAGCAAGTGCAAACCCCTGAGTACAGCACGTCCTCTCCCTCACAGAGGTGCAAATTAAACCAGGGCACTGCACATTTAGCCCTTCCCAGCTGATCAGAGGCATTGCAGAAGTGATAAGGATGGGTTTTACTGCTTATCTTCACGTCTTTAACAATCTTTATATAAAGATCGTGCCTTGCTTTTGGCCTGCTCTGAGGTAAAGCTCAAAGGCTGCTCTCTAGAGAAGCAGAGCTTCCAAGATATGCTCTGTCTGAACAGAACCAGCAGTTCTTGAGGAAGAAAAGAGGTGAAAACCAAAGAAACAGCATCATTTTACAGATGTTTTGGTGCTTTCTGTTCAGGATGCAGATAATACAGAGCTCGGCCTATATTCAGGCAAGGCGCTGGTAAATAAATGTCACTTATATTTCCAGCTGCAGAAACGACACCAAAGCACCTTATAAACTCTTGGTTGCATAATTCCCCTGACCAAAGCACTCTAAAGTCACTGCTAATATTAATGTTTCCACTGGGCCCCGCGGGGACGGGCTCGGTGTCACTTTGTGCTCTCCACGGCTGGAGGCCGTGCTCGCGAAGAGCCCCAGGACACTCGTGTGGGTACAGGTGTGACTTTGTGGGCTGCAGATAAAAATAACAGGTAGAGTTGAGACTCTGTGGCCTAAACCTTGATGCTTTCACACACTGGCCCAGCTCAGGCTTCATTCCTTGACCTTAAAAGGCCAGATCCTACCTCCGATAAGAGCTTCCCCTGCTTCCCACTTGGCACCCGGCCTCCTTCCAGGCCTTCCCCACCTCCAAAGAAGTGGAAATGTTTGATTCCTGCCTTTTCCCCTCGGTTCAACCCTCACTTCTCCCTGTTTCACTTCCATGTGCTTCAAGTGTTGAGTTCTGAAGGAAATTCTCACCTTGGCGCCGTCACTTGGAGTGTGAGAAGTTGGATTAATGCGGGAAAGGTTCAACAAAATGGGTTTTCAGGAGGGTTCATGGCTCAGGTTCTGTCTCACAAATGCCTGTTTTGGGTCCCTTGTTTCCCACCCCCGTGCTACCCAGCCTTGATTGAACAGGGAATACTGGGAACAGTAATCCTGAAACTTCCCATAGGATCTCCTTGTGATGGGCACCGGGAGCAAGGGAAGGGTGGGGAGAGAACAATCCGCTCTGCCCACTGTGGGTGAGGAGCTTGCTCAGTGAAAAAAAACACCTGTTGATATTTGACTCATTCAACAAACAACTCATGTCACCTCCAAACCTGAAACATTCCTGCTAAGTGATTAAGCCCTGAAAAAAACTGCATTTCTGCCTCTTGACAGAGTGAGAAACCACAAATCCACTTGCTGAAATTCTCCTTTTGATGCTTTCAGGTCAGCAGTAATTTTGATCGAATGCTGGAGGAATTACCCCGAAGTTATTCGTGCTAAAGGGCATTGTTTTGGTTTGTAGTTAAACTCAGAACCTTTGTGTACTCTTTGAGACCTCCAGGGCTTAGGGATAAATGAAAATAAATGCATTCCAAATGTATTGAATTACAAAATTGCACTGATTTGTGCAGAGAGTACTTTGGTGGGACTTGTCCTGTTTAAACCAGAACCAAACTCTGGTCACACTGGGCAAACTGGGAGAGGAAATAGATGTGGATTTGTCCGGTTTTCAGGTCTGAGTTGTGCAGAGGTCACTGGTGATAACAACCTGCCAGTACTGAAGGGTTCTAAATCTGCATAAATAAATATTTCATCTACAAGCAGTAGAACATTGAATCAAAGGCCTTGCACAGCATTTTAGGCTCAGTGTTCATCTTTCTACTCTGCAATATTTGTGTAACTCTGTGTGTGTGTGATGGAGCTCATTTAATCCATGCTCACATTGTTTGATCCTCAAAATCCTCCAGAGATCTTTCCTCCCTCATTTGTAGGGTGCTTGGCCTACCTTAAAAAGGGATCTGATTTTCTGAAGTACCTTCAAATGGACACTGAGTAGGTTCAGATGGAAGGAATTGTTCCCTGTGAGGGTGGGCAGGCCCTGGCACAGGGTGCCCAGAGCAGCTGTGGCTGCCCCTGGATCCCTGGCAGTGCCCAAGGCCAGGCTGGACGGGGCTGGGAGCAGCCTGGGACAGTGGGAGGTGTCCCTGCCCATGGCAGGGGTGGCACTGGATGGGCTTCAAGGTCCCTTCCAACCCAAACCATTCTAGGGTTCTGGGATTTTATGATATTTTGCTTCCAAAATTTCATCCTCTCTGTGATTTATGAGTTGTATCCTTGAGCAATAGCAGGTGACTCTTGGAAAACCAGACCATTCAAACGTGGTCTTTCATGTGAAGCTCAGAAAGTGAAGAATCCTGGAAATTTTTCAAACCTCCAGACACAAATTACAGCTGTTTAGGAATTGTTTATTGCCCACAGAATGAACTCTTTTGAGTTGTGTTGATGTGGGATGATGAAGAAGAGAGGAAAGCCCAAACATGGTCCTTGATAATTTCTGTTTCTGTGTGTCCTCCACTGAGATCTGTGCTCGGCCGCTCCCTGCCCAGAGTGAGCTCTGGAATGATTTGGAATTACATCTTTGCCTTTTGCTTGAGGATGGTTCTCAGCCACAGAGAAAGAGTGACTCATGTTGCTCACACCATAAATTCAGTGGGAAGGTTGGAATTACTCATGTGCATTATTGGCTGTGTGGATTTTCAGAAAGCTCACGTGCCACATTTTCACAAACTTGTGCAGCCCCAGCTCTCTGCAGGAGTTTGATCTCTCACTTCGCCTCAATATCTCAACTTCATTTCATTCCTAAACAGCTGTTTTGAAAATTTCTGGCTAAAAACTGAACAATGCTTGGCTTTTGGGTGTCATGGTGGGTTTATTGCCTCTGAGTCTGGGAAGTGTTGAGCTTGAGTTATTTTATTCTTGGGGGTAAGAGGTGGGGGAGTTTTCAGCTGAGAGCATTGCCAGTCCTTTTCCCCTCAGCAGTGTCAGCAGCCCTGCCAGGAACCTCGGGGCTGTTGTCACCATGACTCAGAAAAGCCCTTGTCACTTATAGAAGCAGCTGCTGGGATTATTCCAGCCCCGAGGGGAACCATGAGCACATTTCAGTGCTGATAACGTGTCCTGGAACCTGCACACACCGAGGGGGCACCTTGGTCACTGCTTGTGTGTTGGTGTTCATGGGTCACAGCAGTGTCAGAGTCAGGAGATGAAGTGAAGGACCTTCCCAAAGGCCCTGGGGATTGAAACGTGGCCAATACCAAAACTCCAGTGCCTCAGTTTCTCACTGAAGTGAAACAATTATGCTTTTTCCTTACCATTTTAGGGTAATCCTGGAGAGGCCATGGCTTATCAGGCTTGGTGCTGGCTGGTCCCTCTGGCCCAGCTTCCTGTTGGAAGGGATGTGGTCCTGAGCAGGGAAGAATTTCTGAGGGAGAACTGCCACAGCACCTCAGGGAGATTATTCACAACATCCTGTGGTGACAGGACAAGGGACAATGGCTTCAAATTGACACGGAGTAGTCAGTTCATTGGGACATTGGGAAGAAATTCTTTCCTGTGAGAGTGGGAAGGCCCTGGCACAGGTTGTCCAGAGCAGCTGTGGCTGCCTCATCCCTCTAAGTGTCCAAAGCTGGGGTTTGGAGCACTCTAGGATAGTGGAAGGTGTCCCTGCCCATGGCAGGGGGTGGAATGGGATGGGCTTTGAGGTCCCTTCCAACCTAAACCTTTCTATTGTAGCAAAGCTGTTTTGCAACCCTGCTTCAGCTCCTACCCAAAGTCCGTGACTGAGGTAAATCAGTTCTTCTCCCTGTGCCTTCCTTATCTCCCAAACAGGGCTAAGAACTCTTATTTCCTTTGTAAGTCAGCTTGAGATAAGTGGGAGATCACTGCTAGTTTTTATCAGCTCGACTGAAGTTATTTAGATAAAGTGTGACTGTTCACCGAGTCCACGAAATGTGTGGGGTGCAACTCTGCTCAGTCACACACGGGTTTTGGATATCCTGGGGTGGACTTTGCAGGGATGTTGGTGAGATGTGAGTGATTGATTGATTGATTGATTGATTGATGTGCTGACACATCAGGACCTGAGTATTTTGAAAACGTTTCAGAATCTGAATATTTTGAAAAGGTGGTTCCGAAACGATAGGAACAAGCGGGAGAAGCTGTCCTCATTTTCCACGTGCGTGTAACAGAGAGGAAACAACCCCATTCCGATATTCATTTACCCAATGGCACTAATTACCAGCACCATTAGTGGTAACTAATGAGTGTTCTCATTCCAACAGAACCACAGCTGCCTTCTCCACCAGCATGGAGAACTTCCTGGCCCCTCGGACCGAGCTGGTGCTGCAGCAGGGCCGGGCCCAGCTGCTCCTGGGGAAGGCGGGCGGACACTCCCGGCGGAAGCGGGAATTCATGCCGGATGACAAGAAGGACACCATGTACTGGGAGAAGAGGCGCAAGAACAACGAGGCTGCCAAGCGCTCGCGGGAGAAGCGGCGCCTCAACGACGTGGCCATGGAGAGCCAGCTGGCAGCGCTGAGCCGCGAGAACGCCGTGCTCAGGACCGAGCTGCTGTCCCTCAAGCTGCGCTTCGGGCTCCTCAGCCCCGAGCCCAGCCCCTACCAGGGCCGCCCCCTCGGGCTCTGCCTCAGGGGGCACCAGGCAGCCTCCCCGCTGCTGGGCATGGAGCCCTTTGCTGGTGACCCCTGCTGCCCTGCGCAGAAGAGCTTCGTGCCCAAGGTGCTGGAACCGGCTGAGTTTCCTTGCAAAACTTTCAACCCCTCCGCAAACGTCCTCAACTGCGACTCCAAATCCATCCCCATGGACACGCCCGGCCTCCAGCAGCCCAAAGGTTTTGAGGCATCCTTCAGCCCCAAAACATTTGATGCGTCCTTCAGCCCCAAAAGGTTTGACGCATCCTTCAGCCCCAAAACATTTGATGCGTCCTTCAGCCCCACAGTTTGCTCTCCGTTCCTCAGCTACCCCTGCCCAGACAAACACCCCTTCCCCTGGCCTTGGCTGGGCAGCGCCTGCTTCTTGTGCCCATCCGCCGGCACCGTCGAGGCCAGGAAGGAGAGCAGCACCGCGGTGTCAGATGAAGAAGACGAGCAACAAGTGCCCAAAACTTCTCCTGTGCCCCCCTGTGGCCTGGCCTGCCCCTCAGAGGAGCAGCTGAAGGGCCGGAGCTTTGCTGCCCTCCCGCACAAGCTCCGGATTAAGAGCAAAGCCCTGGGCGGTCTGGAGGAGACAGGGCTGGACTCACACTGAGGCAGCACAGGAAAGGCTGCTGCGGCGCCAGAGCGAGACATCGCAAGGACACGAAGGGTTTGGAAGGACGAGGTGGGAGGGAAATGTCTTTTTCTCTAAACATGGACCTAATTTTCCGTGCTCTGTGCAAATGCTGAGGGAGTTTCTGGAGCTGCATCACTACAGCACAACTGCAGCTGGCCAGGATCCTGCGGTCACCCAGTCTCACTGGTGGCTCTGCTACCACAGCAAGCTCAAACTGGAGGTGTGAAGCAGCAGGAAGAGGCCAAGACAGTGGGGATGGTTCCCACACAACGTGACACCACTGCAGCTCCCGGGGGTACCGACTACTGTAGTGACCTTTGCTTCATCACCGCCTTCATCCTCACCGATGTGCCTGAAATCGGAATTCCCTGGCACAGGAAAGTGTTGATGGAACCAGCTTCAAACCCCTCAGCTGTCCGGAGAAAATAAAAAGGGATTGTGACTCTGGGAGTGTGGATTTACACTGGCATGAAATGAGAGCAGGACCTCCTCCACTTTATTCCAGTTTACCACAATTTATCTCCAGAGAGAACGAACTCTTCCTCTGTGACCAGACACGCTGTGGTCCAGAAGATAATTTCATTTATCTTTGCAACTGTTCTTATGGAAGACTAAATATTTTTTTATCATTATTATTATTATTGAAATGCAAAAAATATTTCAATTTTGCTTCTTTCTTTTAAAAAGGGCATTTTCAGACCCGATCTTTGTGTATTTGGGAACTCTTTATCAAACAGGCACAAGCTGCTCATGGTGTTTGTATTCCTGCATCTGCTGGGACACGGTCCCTATCCATCCTGCCTTCTGCCTGCTTTTCCTTTGGGAAAGCCTCAGGGAGAGCAGCCTCCTGCAGGGCTCTGGAGCCTCCTTGGAGCTGTTGCTCAGTTTTCAAGCCAAAGAGAATTCTCCGGGATGTATTCCAGGTGCAGCTGTAACTTCCTCCCCTCAGATCTCTCCTGCTCTGTCTCTTTTCCCAAGCAAAGCATGCTCCTGCAGTTCTGATGTTGCAGGGTCTGTCAGCCACAAACATTTTTTGACGTGTTGGACAAAACCAGCCCAATCTGATGATTCCATCGGCCCCAGTCTGACGGAAGAAGATCTCAAAGTGAAAAAGCAACTTCAAGCAGTTCTCCTCTGCCCCAACCACACATTTTCAGTCCGTGTCCCATGTCCCAGATGACAGAAGAGCTGCAGGGCCTGCCCAGCCCTGCTGGGAACCAGAGCTGACAGTGGAGCTCGAGATCCCTGGGAGTCTCCACCTCATCAGTTCCCCGGCTCAAGGGATTCTCCTGTTCCTCTGTGTCCCTCTGCTGCCTCAGGTGAGACCCCAGCCCAGCACAGGGAGGACCTGGAGCTGCTGGAGCCAGTCCAGAGGAGGCACCAGGATGGTCAGAGGGATGGAGCAGCTCTGCTGGGAGGAAAGGCTGGGAGAGCTGGAATTGTTCAGCCTGGAGAAGAAAAACTCTGGGATGACCTCACTGTGGCCTTCCAGGGCCTGACAGAGCCAACAAGAAACATAGAAAGAGACAATTCACAAGGACACAGGGAATGGCTTCCCACTGCCAGAGGGCAGGGCTGGATGGGATATTGGGCAGGAATTGTTCCCTGGGAGGGTGGGCAGGCCCTGGCACAGGGTGCCCAGAGCAGCTGTGGCTGCCCCTGGATCCCTGGCAGTGCCCAAGGCCAGGCTGGACGGGGCTGGGAGCAGCCTGGGACAGTGGGAGGTGTCCCTGCCATGGCAGGGGTGGCACTGGGTGGGCTTTAAGGTCCTTTCCAACCCAAACCATTCCATGATTCCGTGAAAACTTCAGGCTCTGGAGAATAAAGACAGTTGTCAGCAGTGTTTTTCTAGGAATCATTTCATAGCCAATAAAGGACTGCAGCAATGACAGGACGGTGCAGAAGGACAGCCCACAGTGCCTGACATGGGATGGAACAACCCCTCAAAGTGGTTTGGAAAAGGGGGCCCTGAGTGGGAGCTGTACAAGGGATCTGAACTGGGGAGGTACCAACATGTGCCCAATAAAACTCTGTTTGCAGAAGCTGCAAAAGATGTCTTGGTTTGACTCTTGGGGCTGGATCTGCATCCTTCCCCCTCAGAACAGCCAGCCTGATAAATCCATCCCGTGGGAACAAGGGGGAACAGTCTGGGGCTGTGGCAGAGCTGTGGGCACCCACCTTCCCCATTCCTGTGTCCGTAAAGGTGCTTTCCCTCTGTCCGTGCCTCTGTTCCCACAGCACCACCCCAACTGCCCAGCACAGACCCTCCAGCACTGGGGTGTGGGGCTCTGTCCTGGCTCACCACTGTTCACAGGGACACCCCACCAGGATCAGCCCTGACTGGCCCTGTCCCTGTGTTCCGTGCCGGGATTGATGCCTAAAAAGGCCAAACCTGGAAACAGAGACCAGACAGGAGTGAGGGAATAAAGGTGGATATTTATTGGAAAGGCCTTCAGAGGCACACCCTGGGCAGGCCAAAGGCTGCACCCGAGATGGACCCCGAGTCACGAGTTCTTCACACTGTTACAGGTTTGGTCCATTTGCAGATCAGCATAAATTGGCCAATTAAACTTTAGCTAATGATGGAACTGCCCCTCAGCTCGCCCCCCTTCTCAAGGTGCTGGGTTACACATTTTG
Organism: Oriolus oriolus; assembly: GCA_013400235.1. Lineage (NCBI taxonomy): Eukaryota > Metazoa > Chordata > Aves > Passeriformes > Corvidae > Oriolus > Oriolus oriolus. The sequence continues at coordinate 31,626 of VXBT01007280.1, read as the reverse complement.
GGCCTGGGACGGGCTGGGTGTCCTTGCAGAGCAGGCCTGGAGAGGCTTTGTTATGTCTGTGTGAGCATGAGAGAACAGCAGCTGCCAGGCTGCGAGGCAGCTCAGAGTCACACACTGGGAACACAGAATTTGAGAAATATAAGAGTTAAAACATAAAGCATCCGGATCAGAGCAGAGAAATGGGCAGAGCTTCCTGGCACAGCTGCCAGGGCACAGGGGGGTTCTCCTGTACCCCTGGCACGAGGGGAGAGCAGCGCTGCAGCCGCTGCTCAGGTGTGAAATGTGAGGCAGTGACGCTCTGCAGATTAAAAGAAACCACACACGGTTCCATTTCCTGTCCCATTCCCGCTGTCCCCTCTTACCCTCACCGCCAGCAGGGACCGCCCAGGGCGAGGAGGTGGCACAGAAACGATTTTGCTGAAAGAAATCGCCTCCCTCCTATCCCTGCTGTTCCCAATCCCTGTGGAATTCCCGCTGGGCAGGGCTGGGCTGGCTCCATGGGCCTACAGAGAGCTCAGGATGCAGCGACGGGGTGGGAGGGAGCTCAGTTTGATCTGGAGGATGGATTTGAGGTTCACGGGTTGCCCCCAGGACCCTGCTGTCCCTCCTAACCCTGCTGTCCCTCCTAACCCTGCTGCCCCCATAACCCTGATGCCCCCCCTAATCCTGCCATCCCTCCTAACCCTGATGCCCCCCCTAATCCTGCCATCCCTCCTAATCCTGCTGTCCCCACTAACCCTGCTGTCCCCCCTAATCCTGCTGTCCCTCCTAACCCTGCTGCACCCCTAACCCTGCTGTCCTTCCTAAGCCTGCTGTCCCTCCTAACCCTGCTGCACCCCTAACCCTGCTGTCCTTCCTAAGCCTGCTGTCCCTCCTAACCCTGCTGCACCCCTAACCCTGCTGTCCTTCCTAAGCCTGCTGTCCCTCCTAACCCTGCTGCACCCCTAACCCTGCTGTCCTTCCTAAGCCTGCTGTCCCTCCTAACCCTGCTGCACCCCTAACCCTGCTGTCCTTCCTAAGCCTGCTGTCCCTCCTAACCCTGCTGCACCCCTAACCCTGCTGTCCTTCCTAAGCCTGCTGTCCCTCCTAACCCTGCTGCACCCCTAACCCTGCTGTCCTTCCTAAGCCTGCTGTCCCTCCTAACCCCGCTGTCCCTCCCAACCCTCCTGCCTGTGGCCCAGAGCGATTCAAGCCCTCGAGATTTAACCCCTCAGTGCCCAAAGGTGATTTTTGTGGGGTGCTGAGGACGCTGAAGAAATGAGTAACATTTCCTGTTTGCTGCGTCCCTGCTCTCGCACAAACCAGGGCCCAAACCCGGTTTGGAGCTGGGGCTGGTGGCACTGGGAGCTGCTGGGTGCCTGTGGAGGGAGCGGGAGGGTGGGACAGCAGCAGGAAAAGCAGCAGGAGATGGGCACAGGGTGTGCAGTGAGCCGGCCCCACACCCGATCCCACACCTGCCCCCCTCTCTCCCTCGCTCCAGGCTTTCCTCTCCTCCCCTCCAGGGTCGCTCACCTGGAGGAGACGCGGGTGGAGATGCTTCTTCCCCTCCTTGCACACCTTCACTCCTCCTTTGCTGCTTTGTCCTAGAAGATTTCCTGCATGGGGAATATCCATCCATCCCTATCCATTATCCTGAATTCCACATTCCACGACACCTTCAGGAAAGAGCCATTGTCGTACCAGCTGTGAGGCTTGGCTGGAAGGGAGCCGAGCTGCTCCTGTCCATGCTCAGGCTTAGTTAATTCTTTAATTAGTCTTTGTTCCAAAGTGATTTCAGGCCGTTTTCAAGCTGATCAATTCCTGGGCTCAGCGTTACAGAATAAAAAACCCTCTGTGTGTCCTAAGAGGGGGAGACAAGGGAGATATTTCCTGCTTGTCCCTCTTTGGAAAACTATTCCAGGATTTTTTTATCTGTCTGCCAGGACTGGAAGGTTTTGCCTTTGAGCTGAGAGGGACACGCTGCAGGCACCGAAATATACATCAAGGGAGCCCTGGAGAGTCTGAGCAGGGGAAAATTGCTCAGTGCTTTCCGCGCCTCAGAACGAGCTGGCACCCGGGGAAAGTGGGCAGAGGCTCTGCAACAGCTGCAGGGTGGATTATTTTCGTGCAGCTCGTGACTAAACCCTGCAGCAAGGGACCACAGGGGTGAAAAAACAAGGAGAGTGTTGGGCTACGCTGTGTGCTGGAAGAGAGATGAGGCCTTGTTGGCTGCAGAAAGAGCCTCGTTCTCAGACCCGGAGGTGATCCTGGGATTACAGCCAGGTCACCGGGGATGGGCTGAGAGAGCATTGTGGGTTTCTGGACAGTGTCAGCCCTATGAGATGTGATAATTGCAGTTTCTGACCTTGTAAGTCATTGTTTACCTTTTACCATAATAGGCAATGTCTAGGAAATATTCCAGGTGATTGGGGAACACTGAGGTGAACTTCTTTCCTGTTTATATGAGGTGATTTCCTGTTTTTCTATTGGTATTTAAGGAAATTTTGGATACGCAATAAAGCTTTTTTCTTCTTGCACCTTTACCATGTTGTTGCGGAGTCTCTGCCCATGCGTGAATACTGCAAGAGAGGGTTTCAGGAGGGATGAATCTGCCAGGAGGAACTGGAGACTGAGCTGGGGGAGACTCGGGAGCTGGGAGGGTGGGTGATGCTGCTGCTGCTCTCCCTGGGCTGTGCTGAGCATCCCCCAGCTTTGGGGACAAGCCTGGATGGAGCCAAAGCCTCCAAATGCTTCTCCATCCCCGTGCCTCAGGAAGGGAAATTTCTCTGTCGCCAGACACAGTGAACTCCGAAAAACCACAACAAATCCCACCCCTTTCAGGCACTGCGCGTCACACGCTGCAGAGCCGGGCACAGAGATGAGCACAGAGCCCTCCCTCCAGAGCATGAGTTAGTGCTGACCTTTAGCTTAGGCTCAGGCCCCAAACTGAATCATTGCTGAGGCAGGAAAAGTCAGCAGCGACTTCTGGAAAGAGGCGCTGCCTTCAGAGCGCCCTGCTCGCACACCGGGGAGCCCCCGGCTGCCCCTGGCAGGGCAATGCTGATTCAAAAATCAGTTTTAAATTTCATTTGGGTTGGATTTCTAGCGTTACTAAAATAATTAGAAGGGACAGTTCCAAACCATGCAGCACGAGCAGCATAAATCATCTGAAAATGAGCTGCTCCCTGCAAGTGCATCCTCTCCCCTCTCACCCAGGAGAGCAGACACTGCACGGGCAGCTCAGGCTCAGATCAAACCGAATTTCCCTGTTCCCATCCCACAGGATTCTTTCCATTTACTGTTTCCTCACTCCTGGAAGGATTTCTAGAGAAGCGGGTTGGTCTTTTCGTGGAAAAGAAAATAATCATCGTGTCCTGGGTCGGTGTTTGCACCATCAAACCCCAGGGGAGCTCGGCAGGGTCGGGCATGAGCTGCAGCTCGGGTGGAGCTGTTTGGGATCCCTGCAGGGCAGAGGGTTGGGGTTCTTCCCAAATCCCAGTCTGGGGAGGGGGGGTTGCAGTGGGAAGGGGCTGGGTGGGGAGGAAATTGGGCAACATTTCTGTGTTCGTGGTGATGCTCTGACCCTGGGGTGAGTCACAGCCTCTGGACCGGGGTTTAGGCTGGGCTTTGCTGTTTCCTACACAGAGATCGTGCTGACCACAGGCAGCTTTTCTGCCCCTTATCTCCTGCTGGCCTTATCAGCTGCACCAGAGCTGCTGGGCCTGCTCTGCTGGGCCTGTCCCTTTACTGCTGAGCCTCGTCCTTGCCTTTAGATCCAGGTGCCTCCTTCACACCCTCCCCGTTTGGAAATCCCCTCCTTTGCACACCTTGTGCAAACAGGTTCCGGTTCCCTGCCTGGCTCTGATGCCTTAGGTTTTAACTCTTATATTTTTCACATTCTGCATTCCCAGTGTGTGACTCTGAGCTGCCTTGCAGCCTGGCAGCTGCTGCTCTCTCATGCTCACACAGACATAACAAAGCCTCTCCAGGCCTGCTCTGCAAGGACACCCAGCCCGTCCCAGGCCCAAAATGTGTAACCCAGCACCTTGAGAAGGGGGGCGAGCTGAGGGGCAGTTCCATCATTAGCTAAAGTTTAATTGGCCAATTTATGCTGATCTGCAAATGGACCAAACCTGTAAAAGTGTGAAGAACTCGTGACTCGGGGTCCATCTCGGGTGCAGCCTTTGGCCTGCCCAGGGTGTGCCTCTGAAGGCCTTTCCAATAAACATCCACCTTTATTCCCTCACTCCTGTCTGGTCTCTGTTTCCAGGTTTGGCCTCTTTAGGCATCAGCTCAGTCACCCTGGGGCTGTTCAGGCACCATCTGGGCAAACTTGGAAAAGTGTTTGGAAAAGCTGGGTTTGGAGAGTATTTTAAAGGTATTTGGAGGGGGGTTTAAGGGTATTGGGGGTTGTTTATGAAACACCTGGGATTTTCATGCCCACCCACATCCCTGTTGTTGGAAGGGACAGAAACTGAGGATCAGCACCTCAGGAGCTGCTGGGTGCACGGGGAATTGCATGGGGCAATGGTTTGGTGCCTGCTGGGCTTCCAGGGCTGGAGATGTGCACAGCCATGGAATTCTCGGCCTGATTTATCCAATGGGGATTTTGGGGTGATGAACATCAAAATGTCTGTGAAGTTCATCCATCCTTCCACAGCAGGGTCAGGCTGGGACAGAGAGGGGGAAATGGTCTGGAGACACCCACTGACCATCCCCTGGGGTGACCCTCAGCCCCCTGTGTCCCCTGGGGTGACCCTCAGCCCCCTGTGTCCCCTCGACTGCTGCTCCATCCTTTGGCTTGCAAAGGAACAAAGCAGATTGTGCAATTTGATACAAAACGCTGGGAGTTGCTTCCTAAATTCCTCATTGCCCCCCAGATCCGTGCAGCAATCCTCAGCAGGGTGTTGGGATGAAGGGATTACTGGGGATGTTTTGGGTGCAGGGCACTCGGGTTTATGGAGCTGCCTTCCAGCTTCGATCTTTCTCTTCTCCCATCTTTCAAACTCCTGTCCCTGTGCAGAAAACAAACGCAAAGATTTCTCCAGGAACCTGTCGGAATGCAGCTGCAGAGCTGTGACCATGCTGACTTATTTATCCCAGGCCAGGTTTGTGGTCTCAGTTCTCCTGAAGACCACAAGCTCTCATTTCTCACAGCTTTACTCAGAGCTGGCGAGTGTGAAAACATCAGAGGGAGCAGGGGAGGTTTGGCAACTCCCTGACCTCAAAACTGTTCAAAGAGCAGCGCTCCAGCCTGAATTGAGCTGGCCTGGTTCTGATTTTTGTTCTTTTCAGGTATCAGAAATCTTCACAGCTGGGAGGTGTTTGGGCTGGGCAGGGCAAAGGAACAGCTCCAAACTGCTCTCTCAATGTAGTTGGGTCTCAAATTTTATTTTAATTTTTAGTTTGAACAGACTTTTCTGCAAAGTTGGATAAAGAATAGAAAAGCCAGGAACGTCTATAAGAGAAGGGTCAGAAAATGGGTATGCATCTTCTTAGTGCTAAGGCTGTACCAGAGTGGAGGTGGAAGCTTGTTCATGCAGCTCCCTAAACGGTCACTGCCTTGTTTTTCATTGGAAAAGAAAGGCTGCTGAGGGGTGTGGGATGTGGGTTAGACAGAAGTACCAACTCTTAGGATCCAGATTCTTGCAGGATAAAGAGTTTGCAAACCTGGAAGAAAAACCAGCTCAGCCTTGGTCCCCAAACCTCACACAAGAGCGGCCCGAGTGTCTCTGTCCCGATTTCTCCTCAGGCCTGGTGCAGCCCTGGCTCACTGGGGCGGACACAGCCCCAGTGCCCTGCTCAGGAGTGGGTTTTCCCTGACTTTCCCCCTCTCTGTTTCGCAGGAGGCTGTGGCAGAGCTGTGCTGAACTCCCCAGACCTCACTCAGGGTCGTGTGGTCTTTATTTCTGCTTTTTTTCTGCCCAAACTCCCTCACTTAGTGATGGCTTGGACTGAAATGTGAACCAAGGACCCCAAATGTCACTTCTCTGGGTTAAATCCCACCAGTCTCCCCAGAATTCTTGGTTTGCTGTGTTTAAACCTGGGAACTGTCTGCTCTTCCTGCTGGTTTATCCCTCCCTTTGCACGGACCCAGAGCTCCGGGGCCGGCTCAGCCCTGGTGCCTGCAGAGATCAACCACACATCTGGAGCACAGCTGGAAGGGTCACAAAGGTGTGGGGGACAATGTTGGGTTGTCCCTGAGGAGGGGGGCTTGGATCTGGATGATCTTTGAGGTCCCTTCCAGCTTTCCTCTGTGCAAGGGCAGCTCTGGCCCAACAAAGCCCAGCTTTCCTCTGTGCAAGGGCAGCTCTGGCCCAACAAAGCCCAGCTTTCCTCTGTGCAAGGGCAGCTCTGGCCCAACAAAGCCCAGCTTTCTGGAGGCCCAGCTGGATTCTCCACACCCCAGGAGGGAGGGAAGGGCTGCCCAGGCAGAGGGGAAGATTTCTCCTTGCAGATGAAGCAGTGGCAAGAGCTGTGAGGAGTTTGCTGTGTCTCTGAGCAGGAGAGGCCCCCGTGCTCCCCACAGCCACCAAACCCCGCAGAGGAGGCTCTGCCAGTCGGGAATTTGAGCTCCAGGTTTGTCCCTTCCCGTGCTTGGGACACCCTGAGCCTCCCCCTGCTCTGCCACCTCTGTTTGGTCTCCTTGAATATTTTCTGGTGACACAAAGTCGCTGCTTCAGCTGCCGGAGGTTCCTCCCTCTGGAAGAGATCAGAGGAAAAAAATTACGGCTTTTATTGATCCCCCCAGATTTCCTCCGGAATGCAGCCACAGGATGTCAGCGCAGCCATCCAGATGTGGCCTCCTGGTCACCCCCAGCTCCAGATGTGCTGCCTCTGCTCTATTTGCTCCCCAGCTGAAGGGCAGGAAAATCCTTCCCGGGCAGTTTTCCTGCTCCTCAGCGATTACAGCTGCTCAGAGAATTCCTTTTTCCTCCCTGGCAGGTGAAGGAGGCATGACCTGATCCTGCTTTTCTTCTTGTCAGCATTTCCCTCCCTCCACCCCGCAGAATGCCAAAGGTTTCGATTTTAAGTTGCGCTTTTGGGTTTTATTTCTGTGACCAAAATGAAAGGGGAGGGGAGGAATCTCTTTATTGGAATTTACTCGAAAAAATTGGGGGTTTTTCCTGGGTTTTTTTGTTCAGGATGAAATAACCTTTCTAGGATATGTTTGGAGCTGGCTGGCATGATTTTATTAATTCCCTAATTCCCACTGTCTCCTTGGAGCAGATGGAAGTGCATCCATGCTGAGGATGCACTTGAGGGAGGCACAGCTGAGGGGCACCAGGACTCCTCCCCAGTCTGACCTGGTCTCACAAATTAGGCAAAATTACAAAGTTTTAATACAGCCCAGGCAATTTTCCTCCGTGTTTCAGCATTTTCCTGTGGCATAAACGACCTTCCTGAATTCCTCGGTGTTTGAGAGTCATGGGTAAAAAAAAAGGTGGAAAATGAGGAGAAAAAGGAAGAGCAAAGCACAAAATCCAGAGCAAAACACAACATCCGGGAGGGAATGGAAACGCTGCTGCGTTATTTATGCCATGCCTTGAAGAAACAGGGGCCAAATAACCCTTTTTGGTGAGCACCACTGTGAAATTTAAAATTTCAGTGTGGAAGAGAAGTGGGGGACTTGTGTTGGAGCCCTGAAATTCTGCACAACTTCACAGGAACAGGAAAAGAGCCGCAGAGTCCCGGTGGCCACACGTTTGTCACTCGATGATTCATTGTGGGAGCAGCACAACCACAGGGCTGAAGCTCCTGAGCCCCTCGCTGTGGGAACGAGGACTCTCCCCACCAAAGTGGGCAGAATTTGGGAGATTTCAGTTGAAAGGTGTTGTTTTCTGAGCGGTTGGAGGATGCTGGGGGTGCTCAGAGGATGCTGAGGATGTTGAGTGTGGCCGCCCTGGGGAGGGGTTGAGGTGGGACCTGTCACAGCACCTCACTGACCACATCCCCACAGCTTGGACGTCACCTGGGAGATGGGGATTCGCCTCCTGTAAACACTCTGGGGGTTGTTTTTATTTAGCACCATTTATTATTGATGATTATTTAATTTCTGACTCTCAATCCAAGCCCGGGTGCTCCTTGCAGGGCGCTGCTGTTCAGCCTTTGTTGCCGAAGTTCAGAAGCTGAGCTGGATTTAGGGGGCAAATATTGCTGCTCTGAGCCCTCCCTGGGGCTGTGAAATCAAACATTGTAAGATTGAAATTATTTAATTTCTAACGATCTTTTTGACCCAAATCTTAAAGAGCTGGGGATTGCTGCATTGGGTGGGACAGGGGAGCCTTTGGGGACATTTGGTGACAAGTGCTGAGAGCTGAGCCTCTCACAGCAGCTTCCTCTCCTCATTTTCTGAGGCACTTGGCCCTAAAGCAGCAGCTGAGAACTCTCCATGAGTCAGGCACTTTCATCAGAAAAAACCTCTTTTTGTTCCTAATGCCTTTGAAGCCGAGGCTGCAACTTCAGCGTTAAAAGGCAATTTGAGCACAAAATCCCCTTACTCCAAATAAACACGGAGCTGGGTGCCCGGAGAGTGGGAGGATGAGGAGCAGCACAGAGATTCCTCCTTGCCCGGGGGGGTTTGCACAGTCCTCCCTCGGGAAGGAAACAATTCCCTCCCGTATCCCCGGCATCCTCCTGGTTTTCTCCACCTTCCCAAGGCCCCTGTTGTCCCTGCCCCGGGCTCAGCCCCTCGCTGGAGCCTCTGGCCAGGAGCCTGCCCGGCTGCAGGGGGAGGCTCAGCCTCACCCCGCTTTTCCTGAGCTGTCGCAGGTTGAGCACAGGGTGTGCAAAGGAACTTTCCTTTACCCTGAGCAGGGACGCTCTGAGGGGGTGGAAAATTGGGGCAGGGGCTCGCCGTGGCCATCCCCAGCTGGTGCTGGAGCCTGACTGGGAGGAGCTGTGGGGCACAGAGCCCTTGTTCTCCAGAGCTGCCTCCACCCAGCGCCCAGCACCTGAACTGGAAACACTGGGGAGTACAGACTGGGGAAGATGGGATGCCAGGAGTGTTAAAATAACCCACAGAATCCCAGAATATCCTGAGCTGGATCCCACAGGGATCCCCAGCCCAGCCCCTGGCCCTGCACAGACACCCCAACAACCCCACCCTGGGCATCCCTGGCAGCGCTGCCCAAACGCTCCTGGAGCTCTGGCAGCCTCGGGGCCGGGACCATTCCCTGGGGAGCCTGGGCAGTGCCCAGCACCCTCTGGGGGAAGAACCTTTCCCTGAGCTCCATCCCAAGCCCTGACACAGCTCCAGCCGTTCCCTGCTCCCCACAGAGATGAGAGCAGCTCCCGGCCTGTGGAGCTCCAGCTCCAGCCACACCTGCGGGACGACCGGCCCAGGAATCACAAGAAATGAGGCCGATCTCCGCGTCCTGGGTGCCACGGGGAGATTTTGGTCCTGGAGCAGCCCGTGGCAGCGCAGGGATGGGGTGGGGGGG
>VXBT01007280.1:0-15727 GCA_013400235.1 Oriolus oriolus | reverse complement strand
CCCGATCCCTGCCCAGGGCAGAGGCTGAGCCCCTGGTCAGTGCTGAGCTGGCCCAGCCCCGCAGCCTTGAGCTCTAAGCCCAGCACAAAGCTCATCCTGGCGCAGCACAGGGGATGCTCAGGAGCACCGCGGGACGTGGGGCCTCCCATCCCTTGGAAAGTGGCCCTGGATGGAGGCTCCTGGGCACCAACCACCCCCAGAGCACCCTTGAGCCCTTTCTCCCTGCCAGCTGCTGCTCCCTCCCCTCACAGTTGTGTCACTGCTCCTTTCTCAGTGTTTTTCAACTTTAATTTTGGCTTTGGTTTTGGGGCTCGGCTGTGGGGGACCCCTGGCAGGGCTGGGGTTTGCCCCCTGCCCAGGGTGGCAGAGCTGGGTGGGGTTGGTGGTACCTGGCGTGTCCCGGGCTGGCAGTGAGTGCTGGTGCCGTGCTGGGCACCGGGGGATGCTCTGCAGCTGCTCCTGCAGAAAGGAACAATTCCTTTGGGAAATGGGGGCTCAGGTGGTGCTGGGAAGGTTTCCTTGGCATTTCGGATCCCCAGGAATGGGTCAGGCAGAGCTGCAGCGAGGCCTCTCTGCGTTAGATCAGCTGCTTGTGCCGCTCTGTGAGAAATGTGCCCCCTGCTCCCAGTTTATCCTGGGCCCAGAGCGCTCCCGGAGCTTCCCTGCGGAGCTGCTCGATGTTCCTTTGGTCCTTTGCCTTCCCTTTGGTCCCCGGGCTGGACGGGCCAGCGGTGCCAGCTCTGCCCTGCAGGGTGTGCTGGGCCTCTCCTCTCCAAATCCTCGGCAGGAGCTGATGTGGCTCCGGGTGTGAGAGGCAGCTCTTCCTTCCCTTGGGGCCGAGGAGGGAAAAGGGAAATTCAGAATATCCGGGAAACAGGTCCAAAACCCAGCATCTTCCTCTCCCAGTGTGTGCCAGCTTCTCGTCTCTGCTGTTGGCTTCACTCGTGGCTTTTTGGGGACGAGAGACTCCCCGGGGGAGAGGGGAGCCAGGGGGAAGGAAACTGAGGCACAGCAGGGACAGTCAGCGGAAGATCCAGGGCTTTTCCCCCAAGGCAGGAGCTCCGCTCTGATGGCACAAAGCTGTGTCAGGGCTTGGGATGGAGCTCAGGGAAAGGTTCTTCCCCCCGAGGGTGCTGGGCACTGCCCAGGCTCCCCAGGGAATGGTCCCGGCCCCGAGGCTGCCAGAGCTCCAGGAGCGTTTGGGCAGCGCTGCCAGGGATGCCCAGGGTGGGGTTGTTGGGGTGTCTGTGCAGGGCCAGGGGCTGGGTTTGATCCCTGTGGGTCCCTCCCAGCTCAGGATATTCCGGGATTTTATGATTCTGGTGTCTGGGCTCATCCCTGCTCTGCCACAGCTTTCCTGAGCGCCCACGGGAGCTGGGAATTCCTTCCCCCTCCCGACGTCCCTGTCCCAGGGTGGCAGCCGCGCTCAGGACACCCGGGATGACGGGGACACCGCCGAGGTGTTTTGCAAGAGCTCTGAGAGCTTTTAATCGGTGTTTGCTGACATAATTGGTGCTTCGAGCCCTTTGTTTGAGCGAGCAAACAGATCCTAATCCTCTGCGGGAAGCTGAGCTGGGGGCGGACTGGTCGGACCTGCCCCGGAGGAGCTCGGCTTTGAAAGCAAAACCCGCTCTGGTTGCGTGGAAACATCGCCTGCAGTGGAAGGATTAATGACTAATCGTGGCTTCATTAATTCTGATCGAATGCTTTCACTTTCGGAGAGTTCATTTAATGATAGGATCAAATAATTGCGGAGAAACAGCCCCGAGTCTGGCGCTCGGCAGGAAATTGGGGCACGAAATGGGAGTTTCGGGGCAGTTCTGGCTGGGTGAGAGGGGCAGGGAAAGGTGCTGAGCTCCAAAAGCAGATCCTGCGCTGTGGGATGGGAGCTGAGGAGCGAAACCTCCGGGATTTCTGCGGAGTTTCTGATTTTTGGGGTGATGAAGATGCTGAGACAGAGGAAACACTTCACGGCAGTAAAACATGGCATTTATTGAACTGAAATCAGCAGCAATCTCAAAAAGACACAGCCTGGCTGTGCCACACTCAGATTGAACAATGTCTCTTTACACCATAATGTCGTAATTATAAATAGATGAAATATTGGAATTAATTTAAGATATTTACATTTTTAAAGCTCAGTGGTGAAAAAGCTAAAATCTAGGTGGGATTTCTAAGTCTACAACAGTCAGTCCCCAAAAATCTCTAAATTAGTATAATTTTAAGCCTTTTTCAGAAAACTGACGTTAACACTGAAGGGCCTTGCAAACTGCACCTCCTGGTAGATTTTATTTTCCTCTGGCTGTGTAACATTTATATAAAATTTATATTTCTATAAAAATAGTAGAAAAATATTTTCCTCAGCACCTGCACCGTTGGCAGTTTCCTGGAGTATGAAAAGAGTCATGGCAATAGTGCAAAGATTTGTCTCAAGGAGAGAGAAAACGCTGAGATAATTTATGGAAAGAAATGGTTTTTTCTAGTTTTCAGAGTTATTTTTCCTTCATCAGTGGACGAACAGGTCTGGGAAGACCAAGCTGAGGTGTCAGTGAACCTTCCCTGAGCTCAGGTGGGGGAAGTACAGCCCGTACAGGCCCTGCTGCACCTGGTACAGGTGGGACTTTCTCCTCAGGCAGGAGAGGACCTGGTGGGAAAAGAACAAAATTAGGGGGGAAAAACCAAAATAAGTGGGGAAAATAATGAAATTAATGGGAAAAGAACAAAATTAATGGGAAAAGAACTAAATTAATGGGAAAAGAACAAATTTAACAGGAAGAAAATTGAATCCGTGCTCTGCCTGTCATTACATGGCCCCGAATCTCGTTGCCAGGTGGGAAGGGAGGGATTTTGGGAACAAATGTTTGCCTAAAGCTGTGAGGCAGCTCTGCAGCTGAGGGGTTTCCTCTCCTCAACCCTGCTGGCTGTAATTTTGACTCCTGAACCTCCCTGCTCTCAGTAGATCCAGCTCTTCTCCTCAGCTGGTGCAAAGTAAACTTTTCAGCCAGTGCTTTTAAGATGTTGTTCCCCATCAAAACAGCGCCAGAGGTGGGAGGAGGATCTCCTCCACCTTTTCCAAGGATTTGCAGCCCTGCCAGGCTGCAGTCTGCAGGTTACGAGCACTGAGTACAAAATTCTCCGTGTGGTTACCACAGGCTGCTAAAAATGTTGTCTTTGGCACCGCCTCACCTGCACGTATTTGGACAGGGAAGGGTTTTAGGAAATTTAGGAAATGCAGGGGATTCCGTAATTCCGTCTGTGGGTTCCCTAATTCCACCTGTGGATTCCCTAATTCCGCCTGTGGGTTCCCTAATTACGCCTGTGGATTCCCTAATTCAACCTGTGGATTCCCTAATTCCATCTGTGGGTTCCCTAATTCCTGCTCATCATCCTGGCGTTGGCCTCTCCTTTGGGTTTGTGTTTTTCCCCCTGCAAAATCCCAGTGCCAACCACGATCCTGCTGCTTTTCTAGAAGGAAGATCCTGCTTCCTTTTCTAAAAATCTGCTCAGCTGACCCTGAATTCCCTTCCCCATCTCCCGCTCTCCTGTGCGTCAAAGAGCTGGCAGGAACTGAAGGATTTGGGGTGGTTTTGGCCGATACGAGGCCCTGCTCCCACTGGGATCCTCCTGGGGAAGGTGTCTGAATGTCCTTCCTGTGGCTCTGCAGGAGTCAGGGGACAGGTGGGACGGCGGAGGGGACACTCACCAGGAAGCACAACAAGAGGAGGAGGACGAAGCCCAGCAGGGTGAAAAGGCAGATGAGGATGATGGCCCAGAACTGAAGCTCTGCAGAGGGAAAGGAAAAGGGCATGTCAGGTTTAGGGACTCTTCCACGTGGGATCATGAGAGGGAGATCTCGCCCTGGCACGGTTCAGAAGCGCTGAACACTCTGTAGGCCAGGGCAAATTAGAGAAATCTGGGGAAATGGAGTGAGGGTCCAGGGATGCACAACCTTAAATGCCACTGCAGGGAGCAGCAGAGCCCCCAGCTGATCCCAGGGATGTTCAGAGTGACAAAGTTCTGGGATGTTCAGAGTGACAGAGTTCTGGGATGTTCAGAGTGACAAAGTTCTGGGATGTTCAGAGTGACAAAGTTCTGTCCTCGATGCTTCTGGACTCTTTTTGGGACAGGGACAGGGCTCAGGGAGTCAGCAAAAGCTGTCGTTGTTTTACCAGACTGTTTGAGGTGCGTGGGAAACCAACAGCTCAGGGTATTTTTTTTCTCTCTCCTGTTTGCTGTCAGTTCTGAGGTTGCAGCTAAGCTAAATCATATCTAATCTGGTCTTTTTTTAGAAATACTGCAGTTATCAAAATTTATCGGTGCCAGAGTTTTCAGGCAGCTCCCCAAATTACACTGCTTTTGCCTGTCCCTCAATTCCATTTCCCTCAGGCTGGTGGCACCTGCTGTTTGCTACCAAGAGCCCTGGATTTTTGGTCTTTTCCATGGGTTTAGTCTCATTCCAAGATATCTGGTGCTAATTTATTACTGTTCAAGTATTTATTAGTGCTCAGTTTTTTATTAGAGCTCAAGAATTCAGTGTCTGTCAGGTCAATCCCTCCCAAAAAAGCACCTACCAGATCTTTTGGGCTCAGGTTCATCTGTCTTGAGTGGAGAGTAACCTGAAAAGGAGGAGTGGGACAGATGAGGAATGGAACTCTGGAGCTGATTAAAACAAAAATAAGAAGAGTTCTCCAAATTCTCTCACCTTCCACCGCCAGACTCTGCTCCTCCAGCTCGTAGCTGGGGCCCAGCCTGGTGGAGCCCTGGGTCACGAGTTTCAGCTCCTCAAACACCTCCTGCTCTTGTAAAGTCCCTGAGAGGGGATCCGGGGTGAACTTGCAGATTGAGGCAACCTCTGTGTGTCCTTTGCCATGGACAGGCCTGGGGGGTGACAGGCAGAGAGGAGAGAAAATGAAGCAGAGCTGAGTAGAGCAGGGAGAGGGATTTGGAGTCTCAGGTTTGCAGATGTCCCAGCCCTGTTTTATTGGGATGGGATCACTTTTAGCAGCTTGTTCTGGGAGAGACAGGAACTCCTGCAGCCTTGTGAAATCCATCCGCTGATTTAATCCCCAGCAAGGAATTTTAAAGAGATAAATCAGCTTTATTTCTGAGAGGAAAATCAACTCAATTTCTAAGAGTTAAATCAGCTCTTTGTCTAAAAGTTAAATCAACTCTGCTGCTTTGCTCCTCCAAAGAGGAGTTGCAGGAGCCTCACACGGGCAGATTTTGTCCTCAGGCTGGTCAGTTCTGCTGATGGTTTTCCTGCTGTGTGTCGGCGGAATTTGAGCTTATTTGAACACGTTAAATGAGAGAACGAACGTGTTTGCTTTACCCTGGGATTGTTCATGCGTGAAAACAGCTCTGCAAGCACCGGAACAAAACCAGCTCTGTTTGGACAGAAACCTTTTGTGGTCAAGGCAAAACTGACTGAGGGCGAATGAAGTGACTCCCACGTGTCACCTGGAGCAGGGAGGTTGGCAGGGAGGGGTGGACACCCTGAAACTCTTCCTGAACTGCACTTTTGGGACTTGGAAAAAAGCGCTGGACGTACCCAAAGCTCTCCACAGTGCAGCCAACAAACTGGTCCTTGAGGCGGCTGCTCCTGAATGCCTCGAGCTGATGGGGAGAAACAAAACAGTTGAGGAAAGCTGAGTGAATTTAACACGTCCTCTGGACAGGGAGCTCAGACTGTTGCTGTTCATTTCACCTCTTTCTCAATCTTCTCTTTGTTCTCCTGGTACATCCGGGAGCTGGGGTCCTGCAGTTCTGGCGAGTAGGGAAGGTTGGAGATTCGGAAACTTAATCCGAAGTTTTCTTTGCCAGACTTGAGGGGTGTCTTGTGAGTTGCTGCCTCAACTGAGAGTTCCAAGGCTGCAGATGGAGAGGAAAATTAAATTCTAGCAGAGAGAAACGGAGGCTTTCCTACCCAGCAGCACTGAGCTGCAGCCTTTTAGCCTGAAGTCTTAGACTGGCAGAACTTGACTTGCACTGGGGTCTGACAGGAAATTCCCAGTGTACCAGGCCACTCATTTCTTTGAGGTGCTGCACACTGGGAAAAAAAAGCTGGAAGTCTTTTTATCTCTAGATGGTTGAAGTTGTGGCAAGCAGTTCCCACTTCATTTTCTGATGATTTGATATTGAGTAACACCTGATCTTGAATAGCAATTCAATTTTGCATAACATCTTAATATTGAATAACCTCTTAAGCCATTGAGGACTAAAGGACCGAATGTCTGAATGGCCCAACTCAGAGTCCAGTGGTTCAACTTAATAATAGATTCATTTCTGCTCCGACAGAGCAGAATTTGGGAAATTCTGAGTGTGCCATGTGAGTTCTCTGGGCAGGGGTTTGATCCACGTACTGTCCACTGAGAGTTCCTGCAGTCGGTAGCTGCTCCCCAGCCACAGCCCGGTGGTGTTGGAGGTCCTGTCCTGGAAAGTCCTTTCAACCACGGCCCTGCTGATGCTGGGGTCGGGCTGGAAGAAGCACTGGCAGTCAACCACTATGGATCCAAGCCTGTAGGCAGAGGGACAGAGGTTTGGGGATAAACAGGATGGGCTCCATGTGGGAAGGAGTTTCCTGAAGGGTTCCTGCTGTTCTGAGGGTTAAAGTGACGTGGGGGAATAATAGTGGAATACGCTGGCTGAGGCTTTTCCTTTGGATAAGGACAGGAATTAAAATTCTACCTCTTCTCTGGACAAATTTAGGTTGTACTGCGTGAATGCAAGGAAAGAGCAGCACTTTTAGGGTTTTTAAAGATTTTGCTGTGTGGGAGGGCCCCTTGTCCAAGGCTCCTTCCATCCTGAGCAGGACACTGCACCTCACTTGTAAAATCCAGTGGAGTTCAAGTTGAGAGGAGTGCAGGGGTCACAGGATCACCCGGTCCCAGTAAAAGGATGGAATCAGTAATTCCTGGGATACTCAGAGACCTGAGAGTGCCTTACAGAAACCCTGACTGGGAAACCCTAGCCCAAAAAAAAAAAACCTCAAACTGACAAGTTCTGGGAGGCCTGGAAATGCCCCTTTAGGCCATCAATTTCCAACAGGAGAACGGAGGGGAGGAATTCCAAAGGGGCCAGTGGCACTTAGCCATGGGGAAACGGTGCCCAGAGTGTGGCAATCTTTAAACAAAATCAGATTTTATCCCAAACCTCAGCCCGGTGATCTTGCAGGTCAGGAACTGGTCCCGCAGGTCGCTCTGACGGTACAAGTGATTCACCTGAAATTAAAATATCACGTTAAATATTAATGAGTTTGGGCACTGTGGGGATGCTTTAGGCCCTCAGGAGGGACTCGAGCTCTGGAGAAACACCGGGGTTATTTTTTGCTGGTTGGATTTCATGGCAGTTGGGTTTGACTTTGGAAGAGGCACCTTCCGGTGGTGGGGTCTGACTTCCAGCCTGGCAAACATTCCTGCCTTATCCGAGCAGGAGAGCAGAGTCCTGAGCGACAGCCCAACCTCACAGAGCCACAGCTCAAAGAGAGCAAAACCCACCCAGCCAGGGCCTTATCAGGTTGATAAGCTGGATTGGTGCTGAAGGGAAAGCGTTGGATTCTAGGAATGAATTATGGATGTGCTGACCAGGGATTTGCCAGCAAGGATCGACCTTGGATGCGCTTCTGGAGATGGGAGCAAAATGCTGAGGGTGTGTTCATTTAGCAGATCAGCTCTGGCAGTTTGCAGTCCATGTCTTTGGCTGGAGAGAATTTCTTAAGACCCCATGGAATAATGGAATGATTTGGTTTGGAAAAGACCTTAAAGATCCTCCAGTCCCAGCCCCCTTCCATGGGCAGGGAGGACACCCACCAGGTACAACTTAACAAAACCAAAAGTGAAACAAAGGCCAATCTCATCTTTCAGATTCCTGAAATTTTTGTTCCCAAATGTTGATTTTTTAAATTATTTTTTAAAATTCAGACATAAATCTTTGGTAGTTGCTTCAAAAACTGACCAGCCAGACATATTCTCAAATACCTCCTTACCTTGTTGGTGATGCTTTCCACTGCTGCTCTGTATTCTGGAGACTGGGAGTCAGGGTTGGTGAGGTTTTCATTGACTATTCTAAAGCTCAGTCTGTAGCCTAATTTGGCTGCCACCTCAGTTGAGACAGGCTTTCTGGTGGCAGCTGTGTCTGTGAGGGGGAAACCTAAATAAAAAGGGTAGAGTGAACTTATTTTTAGATCTGTCCATATCATGAAAGCAATATAGGTACATCCCTGCTTAGATCATGTAACGTAACAATGAAATTCTCCAGGAATTTGTGTGATTTAAGGGATGGGAATGCTGCCAGTGTGGCAATATCCTGTTGGATTGTGTCAAACCTTAGAGAAAACCAACAAACCAAAGGGTTCCTGAGTGCTCAGGCCCCAGGGGAGGGATAAGGAGTGATCTCCAGGAGATCCCAAAACCCTGTTATCCCTGGGGATGCTTACCATCGACATACAGGCTGTTCCTGTCCAGGCTGTAGTGGCCTAGTTTGGTGACATTGTTGGTCATGGCGCTCAGCTCCTGGTAAAGCTTTTCTCTGTCAAACCTGGCCAGGCTGGCGTTGTCCTTGTAGCTGCACACGGCGTCCACTTTTGTGTCATCCCCGCGCCTTCCAGACCTAGGGAAAAACGTCAGACACGTTCTTTGGGTCTCTGCTCTGCTGGAGGAGCTCCCTGTGGGGTTTTTAGGACAGACACCAAACCCTCAGTGCCAATGGGCTCCTGCATCCTTCACCAGGCTCTCCAGAACTGGGGTGATGACATTGAGATACCAAAAAGATTTTACCAGCTAAAAAAAATCCTGGCTGGACAGGGAGGTGTCGCCGGCTGCTGTTTTCTGGCCTCAGAACAGCCATGAATTGGAGGTGTGTGAGAGTGGATAAAGAAATGGTTCACTGCAATTTCAAGAGTATTTTAGGTGTTTTGCATTAGGTATTTTGGTATCTCAGACACATTTAGTTCAGTATTCTTTCAGATACTTTCAGTGTCTGCAGGGAGGGCTCAGAGCATGGACCAGGATCTGCTCCCTGGGGATGAGGAATAGGACAAGAGGAACAGGCAGGAACTGATGCCCAGGAAGTTCATGAGCATGAGGAAGAACTTCTTTCCTGTGCAGTGACCAAACACTGGAACAGATTGTCCAGAAAAGTTGTGGAATCTCCTCACTGGAGATGTTCCAGAGCCATCTGGACACAATCCGTGTGCTCTGGGATGACCCTGCTGGAGCAGGGAGGTGGGACCAGGTGACCCACTGAGGTCCCTTCCAACCTGACCCACCCTGGGATTCTGGAATTCTGAGTCTTACCTAAATCTCATGGCTTTACATCCTGTGTAGGCAGAGCTTATGCTGCTCCTTTTGAAAAGAGGGTCAAGCTGTCAAAAAAAAAAGGACAGTTGAGAGCTGGGAATCACATCCTGAGTTTAAAGCAGGCGGATTTAGGTCACCACCATGACCTAAAAAGGGCACAAGCAGAGCCAGACTCACATAGTGGTTCATAACTTTCACTGTGGATTTGAATTTGCGGGAATTTGGGGCATCCAGATCAGCGGTGTAGCGGAGGTTGGTCAAGGTGAAGTTAAGTGTGAAATTCCTGGATGTTGGTCTTGGTGCAGCTGTGGTGCTCCGAGCTGTAATCAAAGGGGAGAAGGATTAGGAATTTCCTACAAAAAAGCTGTTTTCACTTCCAAAACCTTCCTAATCCCAACACACCTCAAAGCTACTCTGAATAATCTCTTCCCCTCTGAATTTCGGAGGGGAGCGCTTCTTTGAGAGCTTCCCCTGAAATGAATTTGGCAAAATGAACTTGGCAAAATGAATTTGGCAAAATACTTACGGGATCTCTCAAGGGGTTCGTTGTAACCTGGAAAGGAAATGCAAGAGAGAGTTATGTAAGAGATCCATCCACTTGGGAGAAGGGAAGTGGAGAGGGGGTGATTAAAAGGATGGTTTGCGAATGAATCATCAGAACCAGGCCCCAAGGGTGTGAATGTATTAAACAAACAAAGCTTAGGCAGAACAAGGTGCTTTGGAAGAGCAGGGCTACAATGAGAAAATGTGTGTGCCAATGTTTAATTAAACACTGTGGGACAGAAATCAGGTGAAATGTTCACAGGCAGGTGAACAATTGAGGTCAAAACTAAAATTAAGTCTCTCTTCAGTGTAATATAGAAATTAAAATCTTAAAAAATGTCGATGTGAAAAGATTTTAAATCTTACACTTCACCTTGCACAGATAAATTATGCAGAAAACTCCAGACCTTTTCCTCAAGGTCACATTTTTAACACTGAGGTGATCCGTGGGAGCCAACGTGGTCCCAAACTGCTCCAGTGCCCGGAGGAATGGGAAAACCAAACACCCACCATTGACATAGAGGCTCTTGTTGTCCAGGCTGTAGATTCCCAACTTGGTGACGCCACTCGTCATTCTCCTCAGCTCTTGGTAAACCTCAGCTGGGTTAAACTTGGGCTCCTGGGAGCCCTTTCCATAGCTGCAGATGGTGTCCACTCCTGTGCTGTCCCTGTTCTTCCCGGGCCTGAGGAATTTAATATTGTGGAGCTTCTGTTAGTTATCAAAAGTATTTTGGGGGTTTTTTTCTGATGTAATTAAAAAACCCCTCCCCATAAATCTGCCCACAATTCTCAGATGAAGTGCAGAAATTACTGAATATGGTCTTACAAGGAAAAAGGCTTTCTAAGATAAAGACCATACAAAAGGGTGTAGAAGCTTTATTATAATGAAAGGACAATTATTAAACTGTCAGTCAAATGTAAGGAAATCCATTTGCTGCAGTTCCAAGTGCATCTCTCAGGTTATTGCTCACCTGAATCCCGTCACATTGCAGCCAGAGAAATGGGGGCCAATGCTGCTCTTCTGAAGCAGGGGGTCAATCTGGCAAGGAAAAGTCTTTGTGAATACAGGAACCCCAAAATCTTGAGGGATTTCAGTGGAAAACAACGGGACTTTGGCTTACGTAGTGTTTCATTATTTTCTCAGTGGACCGGAATTTACGGGAATTTGGTGTCTGCAGGTCTGCGGTGAACATGAGGTTGGTTGTGGTGAAGTTCAGGGTGAAGTGCTCCATGATTGCTCCTGGGCTTTGTGTGGTGGCTGATTTTACTGCTGCAAGAGAGAACAAAAATTACAGGGATAAAATAAGAATAGGATCTTCTTCTTAAGACATTGCTGTTATTGGGTTTCTTAGAGAAAAATCCCATGTGAACATGGTCCCACCATTACAATGTTACAAACATTGCCAAATCAGCAGGAAACAAAATCAATTTCTGCCTTTAAGTAGCTTTAACCTGTATCTGGGTTTAAATATACTTACAGGATGCACTCTGAGGCTCATTGTAATCTGAAAAACAAATGGAAAATTATTAGGAAAATCTTCCAGGAAAGTCTCAGCAGGACTAAATACAGGGGGTTTTATTATAAGATTGTGGTTACTGAATTCAAGACTTTTAACTTGGTGACTGACAGGGTTTTGCCCTCTAATTTTTGCTCTCTGATTTAGGAGGTGAATTAAATCTTCTTCTTCATTCTCCTTTTAAATTAGTCTGTGTCAACACTGAAGGCTGGACTTGATCTCAGAGGTCTTCTCCCACCATAATGGTTCTGTGATTCCAACAGAGAATCCCAGAATGGTTTGAGATGGAAAGGACTTAAAGACCATCTAGTTCCAACCCCTCTGCCCTGGACAGGGACAGCTTTCACTAGACCAGGATGCTCAGAGCTCCATCCCACATGGCCTTCAACACGTCCAGGGACGGGGAATCCACAATTTCATTAGGAATAATGCCTTGAGGAGGTCTCATTACCATTGACGTAGAGGCTCTGGCTGTTGAGGCTGTAGTGTCCCAGCTTGGTGATGCCATTGGTCATTTTGCTCAGCTCACGGTAAACAGTTGTTCTGTTGAATTTGGGATCTGAAGGCTCATCCCTACAGCTGCACATGGCATCTACTCCTGTGTCATCCCTGTTCTTTGTGGACCTAGGAAACGAGGCATTGATTTAGTCATTATTGAGAAATCCATCTTAACTTCTAGTATACAACCAAAACCAGGGATTGGAAAAACCCTTCAGACATTGCTACCATGTAAGGAAATACCCAGAAATGAGTTAAATGCTGAGAAATGGGAATTTTAAGAAGCAGTGAATGGGGACTTTTCCCAGACATGGCTCTTACCTGAATGCCATTACTTTGCAGCCGATGTAAGCTGGGCCAATGCTGCTCCTTTGGAGTAAAGGATCAACCTGGAAATGGAATAACAACGTGGGAGTAAGCGAAATGTCCCGGCGAAGGTAAGAGAGGAGAGATATTGATAGAACTGTGCCCCAGCAGGGCATTGTTTTGCCAGACTTACGTAGTGGTACATGACTTTTTCTGTTGACTTGAATCTCCTGGAACTGGGTTTCTCCAGATCTGCAGTGAACTGGAGGTTGGTTATTGTGAAGTTCAGGGTGAAGTTCTTTACTGCTGGTGCCAGAGGTTGGGTGCTTTGATCAGCAGCTGTGATGAGAAAGGAAAGTTACTTCTTGAAAACACCATTTTATGTTCAGCATCCCAAGAGGAAACACGCTAAGTAAAAATTCCCAGATATTCTAAGTGGCTTCAAGGCTCACAAATTCTCTTAACACTATTTTATAGACCAACAGTGCTCTTGCTTGATTAATCCAACTTGCTGTTTTGGCTGTTGCTAATTAGCAAAATCTTCCTGCTCCTCAATTTCTCTTTAAAGGTACTTACATAGCTCAGGCTGCACTTCGTTATGACCTGTGGGGGGAAGAAAAGGGACAGGATTGGAGGAAGTGCCTTACGGTTGGGAAGGTTTGGCACACACTGGAATACAGAACATGTCTGAGAGCTCCTGTGTAAACATTTCCTGGGAAATGTTTGGTGACTGTCCAGGCATAAATGCACATTCATCCTGCTGGATGTTGTTGGCAAGGTGCTGCTTTTCTTAGCAGTGCACAGAATTCTCCCTTTCCTAGGGATGTTTAGAAGGAATTTACCCATTCCCTAAATCCAGTTTAGAATCACAGAACAGTTTGGGATGGAAGGGAACTTAGAGATCATCAAGTTCCAACCACCCTGCCATGGCCAAGGAACTACTTAACTTCTACATGGGAAATTTATGTATGATTTTGTCAAGTGGTGATAAGTTCTAGTGCTGTTCCTTGACCTTGAGAGGTCAATCCCTATATTTTCTAAAAGGTTCATAGATAGAATACTTCAAATTACTGTAAAAGAGAAAGTATACTTGAAAAAGGATAATTTTACTATATCAAAAGAAATACATAGAAGGAGGTAAAATTATAAATGTATGTAGAGTGCAGGAGGTTCTGTAAACCAAACAAAAAGAATGAGAGATACAGTTGAGTGAAAGAACAAAAAATACTGGAAAAAAAGGAATTACTTAGTGAATGAACACAACAAGATATGAAATCATTTAAGTATAGAAAATTAAGTATATGAAAATTAGAGAAATCCAAAAAAATTGTCACCGTTGACGTAGAGGCTGTCCTTGTCCAGGCTGTAGGGGCCCAGCTGGGTGATGCCTCTGGTCTTGTTGCTCACTTGGTGGTACAGCCCCACCCTGTCCAAAGGCGCAGCCGAGGGCTCCTTGCTGTAGGTGCACACGGCGTCCACCCGGGTCTCGTCCCTGTGACTGCCTGGCCTGGAAAACACAGCAATGACTTTGAGGTCCCTCCTCTGCACATTGTCTCCTCAGGCCTGGGCCCTGGTCCTGCTCTGGCCATTTCTGAGTGGGAAATCAAGCTGCGCCTTCCCCAAATGTGTGTGTTTGGTGGCTGGACACTGTTCTCCAGCTCCAAGAAAGCCCTGGGATACTTCATGAGGAGAGAGCCGGGAAGGACTTTGAAGTCATTCTAGGAGTTACCAAGTAATCTTAAACTTCACTACCCCAAGATGAGAGCAACATCAGTGAGGGCGTGTTCTAAGAGAGAATGGCATCAGGGAGAAAAGTGAGAGGCAGGAGGGCATTGGGGAGAAGGTCCTGCCTCCATAAAACATGAACATGAGTGTAACCAGCCCCGTTATGTGAGGGAGAGCCTTGCAAAGGGACACAGGGGTGCAATCCACACCTGAAGTCTGTTGTCTCACATCCTTGGAAATCAGGGCCAATGCTGCTTCCCTTCAGCAGGCGGTCGAGCTGCCAAGGGAAGAGGTTTCCCAGTTAAGCCATGACCACCTCTCTGCATGCCCTCCGAGTCGATGAGTACAGTGGGGTCGTGAGTACATCCCACTGATGGTCGACTCACCAGGGTGTTCATAACCCTTCGAGTAGCTCTGAACTTGGCTGAGTCGGGATTCTCCAGGTCAGAAGTGTAGGGGAGGTTGGTGATGGTGAAGTTGACGGTGAAACGCTCGAGGTTGGCAGCTGTCGTTGTTGGATGGGTGGGAGCTGCAAGAAGCACAGGTGGGGAATGACAAAGGGCAAGAGCCAGAGTCTCAAGGCTATGGTTGGACAAGCCTAGAGGTCTCCAGCCAGCCCTGGTGTCCACGGGGAAGGCTGGCAGGATTCCTGCCTCTATCCAGGATGCCAAGCCCTCAGCCTCCTCTGCTTGAGGGAAGACCCCAGTGAGGCACTTGCTGTCCTCTAATCCCATCCCACTGCTGCAAAGTACTCACTGGTCAGCACTGGCTGTTCATTGTACCCTGGGAAAAGAGAGAGACAGAGGGTCAGGAGCTGGAGCGGGG
This sequence comes from Oriolus oriolus, assembly GCA_013400235.1. Taxonomy (NCBI): domain Eukaryota; kingdom Metazoa; phylum Chordata; class Aves; order Passeriformes; family Corvidae; genus Oriolus; species Oriolus oriolus. The sequence goes on along the minus strand of VXBT01007280.1, from coordinate 1,020 downwards.
CACGGGGCAGCCCTGGGGGAGGGCTGGTGTGCGAGAGCAGAGGAGGCCGAGGGAGGAGCTCTGGTCACCGTTGACGTAGAGGCTGTCCTTGTCCAGGCTGTAGGGGCCCAGCTGGGTGATGCCTCTGGTCTTGTTGCTCACTTGGTGGTACAGCCCCACCCTGTCCAAAGGCGCAGCCGAGGGCTCCTTGCTGTAGGTGCACACGGCGTCCACCTGGGTCTCGTCCCTGTGACTGCCTGGCCTGCAAAACACAGGGATGTCCTTCAACACTCTCCTCTGCAGATCCTTCCTTCCTTCAGTGGTGCATACTGGGTCTGCCATTGCCATTTCCAAGTTGGAATGCAAGTTCTGGTTTCCTAAAATAAGAGTGCTTGTTGTCGATGTCCTGCTCTCTGCCTGCACTCATGCCCCAGGACCTTTTCAGGAATCAAGTAATCAAGGCCAGATCAAGAGTATTCTCAAGCTTAGACCATAACCACCTTGAGATGAGATTACAGGCAGTGAGGGGATTATCCAAGAAGGATGGATATCAGAGAGAAGGTCTTTGGGCAGAAGGGCATTAGGGAGAAGGTCCAGCATCCGTGAAAAAGGAGAACATGAGCGTGAAGGGTTCCATTATGATGGAGAGCCTTGCAAAGGGACACTGGGTTGCAACTCCTACCTTAAATCTGTTGTCTCACATCCTTGGAAAACAGGGCCAATGCTGCTTCCCTTCAGCAGGCGGTCGACCTGCCAAGGGAAAGAGGTTTCCCAGTTAAGCCATGACCAGCTCCCTGCACTCCCACCAAGCTGATGAGTTCAGTGGGGGCGTGAGTACGTCCCACTGATGGTCGACTCACCAGGGTGTTCATAACCCTTTGAGTAGCTCTGAACTTGGCTGAGTCAGGATTCTCCAGGTCAGAAGTGTAGGGGAGGTTGGTGATGGTGAAGTTGACGGTGAAACGCTCGAGGTTGGCAGCTGTTGTTGTTGGATGGGTGGGAGCTGGAATAAGCACAGATTGTGGATTCCAAAGTGGAAAA
>VXBT01007279.1:0-151750 GCA_013400235.1 Oriolus oriolus | reverse complement strand
GCTTCACCATGGGCTCTTCACCAGGGCCCACAGAANTCTTCTCTGACTAGAAGCATAAAACTCCTGACCTTTGTTTTGATTTTCTTCTCCAATCTGTCACCACAGAGGCGTTCCCAGCCTCTCTCACTGGCCCAGCTCTGGCCAGCACCGTGTCCATCTTCAGAGCCATCAGCCATTGGCTCTGCCGGACATGGTGGGAGCTTCCAGCAGCTTCTCACAGGAACCACCTCTGCTGCCCCCCTGCTACCCAAAACCAGGCTGTGCCAAACCAAGACAATATATTTGAACACTCTAGTCATCATAACTTCTTTTTTCTTTTGAGAATTTCCCAGGTCTTCTATTATTTTCTTAATCCCTGCTTGAAATGGAATTTTTGTCCAATAAGAATAAATTTAAGTAAAACCTATATGTGTATTTGTTCAATACCACAATGTTAATCTTTTAGTTCTTCCCATTAAAATAGCACTGTAATGTATCTAGCAAGAAGCTGTCATTATTGCATATGCAGAATAAGCAGAAAAATTTGAGGCAAACTTCAAAGACACAGCCATGTTTTCTGCTGTAAGTTTCTTCTCACTTACTGTAAAGAATACAAGAATTAGAGATGAAGTAATAAAATGGGAGCAAAAATTGCAAAAATCTGCTGGAAGATAATAAATACTGAAATTAATATGGTTTGTGTACCTTGAGTTAGGTTTCCTTCTAAAAATGACATGTCATTTTCTTCTTAAATATTCAAGTCAATTTTTAGCTCCTTGTCCCTAAATATATGATTATATCAAGTAGATTTATTTATATACAAACATTAAGGAAAAAATCATGGCTGGGTCACATTGTGTTTTATCATCTTAGCTGTAGCTGCCAAGTTGAACAAGTCTTTCCTTTTCTGAGCTACCCTGTTAAAATTTGCTTAATTTTTGATATCCTCTGTGGTTGAAACATTTAGACCCAGTCAGTGCCTTGATTGGGGTTTTGGATGTCATCACAAAGTGTTATACCATTGCAAATCCTCATATTTTATAGGCTTGTCTCCTTACATAATTCTGTTATGGTTCTTTGCCCTACTACTTCCATATGAGAGCCCAGGAGGCCATGGACAGCAACAGTTAAACCAGTGACAACAGGAATTGTCTCCATCAATATCAAAGCTAACAGGAATTTCTTCTTCTATTTATTGAGACATTTTGTATCAGGTTTACCTCCTCCACCGGGCAAAATAAAAGAGTAGTGTGAAAAAGGAAGCAATTGCTGCATAGTTAAGCTGATTTATGTGTTAGGAAGAAACTGCATTTCAAATGTAAGAATAGCTTTAAAAATAACACAGTGAAGGTAACTGGAGAGTCTCTTGAAGTAATTGTCTCTGAAAGCTCCAGCAATTAAGTACTTCTGGATCAAAATACTGTTTGCAAAATATTACTAAATTACTTCTTTGAACCAAAATATTCCAAACTTAAGTACAGTGAACTGTGTGTACATTTATTTTAGTAAACATTATTTGGTCATTCAAATTAACTAGGGGAAAAAACCTTTTCTCTTCTTTGACTGAGTAGAATTTCCAGTTACCACTTTAAGGATAGTCAAGCATTCTGAACAGGTACATTTTGTGGGGAAGTTGACAAGACAGGCTGGACTTCTCAACCAGCTTGGTTGTGAGTCTTTTATGTTAAATGCTAGATAAATATTTTGAAAGTTGCTGATTGTGCATTTTAGCTAATTTCACAAAGTTTCATTTTGGAGACTTGCATGATTTGTCTGCTGTGGGGAAAAATGCAGACTACTCCAGTGAACCTCCAGCTTGTTGTTGGTTGGGATGGTTGGTGATCTCTTTTATCAGTTTGCTGCACTGAGATCTACAGGCTTCTTTACAAAACACTTCCCTTGCTCTATTATTCTCAGCACTCTGTAAGAAAATCTTTAAATTCTGAGGGAAATGTTAGGGAGGATCCTAAATAGGGCTCAAATAGTCCCTTAATTGTTATATATGTCAGGTAATAGTGCCTTGGAAAATTCTACCTGCAGAAGTGTGCCAAACATCATTTAGTTGTTAATTGCAGAGCATTCACGTCAAACTGTTCTTCATATTTCAACCTTTAATTTCTTTTGGCATCTGATTTGACATCTGATTTATTGTCAGTTGTTCTCTGTGGTGTGTGTGTACTTTGATATGTGATGACTGTGTTAAGTCAGACCTGTTAACTTTAGCCCTAAGCACCACTTGCCTGTACTGTGTCATCTTGCAATCTTTTGTAATGTTTATTTGGAGAACAGAGTATTTACAGAAATCTATGACTAATCTTTCCAATTTCAAAAGCCCATAATCTTCAGACTACTACTTTCCTTCTAGGCTTACATTTCTTGCCTGTAAAGAGAGACTGGTGTGCAGGAGGAGTGGATAGGAGTGGGCCTGGTTGTCTGTAGTGTTCACTGGCTTTGTTCACTCCAGCGCAGATCTAAAAAGTACAGGCACTCCATATGTTCAGAATTATCAGGTAAATGTGAAAGCATCATACAGTGAAATTACACAATAAACAACCCAGCTATGTAGCTTTTCATACAGAATTGAGACTGGGGAAAAGAGTTTTGTACTTCATGAAGTACATTTCATAAGGAGGTCATGATCTTGTGCTCCCTGCTGGGAGGTACAAAATTATGCCTAAATTATGAATAGAAAGTCTGGACCAAATGAATGCACTGGGAAATGTTTGCACACATTAACAATTTCGTATTATTTGGTGTGAGCTGAGAAATACTCCATAATTACTGACAGGTGGCCTAGAATAGGACACCGAAATTTCCTATGTAATTGTAGATTGATGATATATTATGTGTATCCAGTATGATTTTAACATCAAGTCATCACATAATTATGTATAAAGAGACTTTACAAGATACCTGTTATTTCTTCAGGATCCATTACAGTCCATCAGACAAAATATCAGTTCTGGTTTTAAAACTATGTATTATAATATAAGGATTTTTAAAATAAGGGTTGTTTACCCATTAGACTGTGAAGATTTTTTTAGAGTCACTGTAAACAGATGTTTTGCTCCTAGTTAGGGAATTCTGAGATAGTATAGTGGATGTTGCGATGAGTTGTTTCTATGTAACAAAAATGCAGTGTCTTTGGGGTCGGGAAGATTCAGTTAATAGAGGATTTATCTTGAATTTTATCAATAAGTTAAAATACAGAGCACCTGCAGCATGTGAAGAATTTCACTATATACAGTGAAATGAGTTATGCTGAATGTTGAGTGGGCCCAGTAAAGTCCAACAAAAGATCAGGAAGCTGATCAAAATAAACGTGAAGTGAAAAAGTTTTTCAAGTGTTTGCAGCAAATCTAGGAATAAGTGACGAAAGACTGGTGTAGAAGTCATAGAACATGATATTACTGGATATGGCATCCCCCTTTATATGTGGTAATTTTATTCGTTGAGTGAGTTGGAAAAGACTATGTTTTAACTTTAATGAGTCGCTATGAAGTTGAAATTACTTGCCAGCACATTCATGCGTTTCAGTTGTTTTTTACACTGCATTTTACATGAGGGGAAATTGCAAATAGTAAATGTCAAGGATTCACTCGGGGCATTACAATTTCAGAGGCATGAAGCTAATACATATTTGTCTCATTACTGTCACCAGATTGAAGTTAGTCCATGGATGGCAAGAGCTCATAACTCATAGGAGACATAGTTACAAATGACCTGTGGGAGGTCACAGATATCACAACTTCCTAAATTCACATTACAAACGTGTTGTTAATAAGAAATGAGGTACGTGTTGTTCATCATCTTTGACAAAGCCAGTTTTCACTGAAGAAGAGGTGAAGGGATTTTTTTTTGCTTTTCAGTCTCAGTTGATCACATCGGTGTGGATGATAATATACGGGAGAAGGAAGGCAATGCCATCCTTTCGGTTACTTACTGAAGTCATCTGTGATCTTGCTGTATTAATGCACTCGATACACTGTACTATCTAACTGGCCTGCTGATATTTTGCTTAACTATCAGTATAGTGCTGAAGGGCAATGAGTATTGTATGGGGGCTTTTAAATATGATTTGTATGCAGAGGTGTTTTATCTTCTTCCCTGGCTCCAAAAGCCACTGGAGAACTCACTGCAGCAATTCACAGTTGGTACATCTCAGCAACACAGTGTGTTGCTCTTTTAGCTTAATCAAGTTAGTCCAGAGAGACTGAAGAGTGTTCTTAAGTTGCAATTCTGTGTCTGAAATGAACTGGGTGTAACTTTAACTGAGTTTGTCCCGTGTTTCACATAGTTGTCAGCTGAAGCTAAATGCTTTGCTTGTTAATAGCCAGTAAGGTGTAGGCTGGTATAACCTGGCTACGTTTGCTTCACCTATTAAGACTATGTGGGTTTAGGACTTATTTTTGATTATGATGGGGGAATCTGTGTTCTAGAGTAAACATCCTCAAGCAGGTGGTTAAGTTGCTGTTTAATGTGTACATCTGCACCCTGGAACTGCCTGCCTGCCTACAGAATGGGGAGAGCTACAGTTAATGTATTAAATCATTCGTCTGACAACTGCGTTGTCTTTCTCTGTAATTCTAGGTGCAATTTCAGGTGTCAGCTTTGATTCATAAAGCCACACATGGTTTGATTCATAAAGCCGTAGAGGAGTGTCTGGGAGACTGCTTCTCTTCCTGTTTGTAAAAATGGTGTGACACTGGGTATTGATTCATCTCTTCAGTCATTTGATGTGCAAAAGACTGCAAGTGATTGAAGATAGAAGTGCTGTTTGGTGGGAGGGTGTCTAAGATGCAAATACAAATAAATACTATTTACTGTCAGGTATCAAACATGCATTTTAGCTCATTAGTTTTACATTAATTATTTTTTCTGTTTGTCTGACTAAAGTGAATCCCAGCAGTTCAAAGAATCACAGAGGTTACTAAATGAGGAACTGTTGAGGACTGAAAAATACTTTCTGCACTTTTTCAGCAGAACATTTTTGCCTCTCTGATAATATACTCCGAAAGCATGTCTTCAATTTCAGGTGTTTATATAAGCAGCAACAATGATTAGAAATATTTGGGAGTGAAGTTTGTAGCTCTTTGAAACAATTGTTAAAAACAAAACCCTGGAGAAACTTCATTGCGTACACAAAGATTTGCTCCAGATATGGAAATGAAATACTTGAATTGGCATTTCTGTCTGCTTACCAAGTTTTCAGTAAATGAAGAAAAAGGAGAGAGAACATAGAAAAAAGCATCACTGACAATTGGCAAGTAGACTGAGTGAGGAAAAACTGTGGAAAACTAAGAATATATGCTTTTTGAGTACTAACTAGATTCTGAGATTTTAGGTTGTAGAGTTATGCAAATAGATTCGTTTCCTTAAGATGGGATTTTTAGGTTGTTTTACATACCTGACTTTGTAATTCTTGACAACAGGAAGTCTTGGGTGATTGGTGTGGGTTCCTAATAACTGTGGGGGGGAACGGAAACATTCCCCTTTTCAGAAGGCCGAGGAGGAGGATCTGGGGAGGCATTGGCCACCTGCAGGAGGGAGCAGCCGCCAGTCTCGCGAGGCCCAGGTGTCCTGATCAGCCTGGCAGCTTTCTGAGGCTGCTTGTTCTCATGACGTTTTCCTGACTGCACCAAGACTTGTGACAGGATGTATCCCCACAGCCAAGATGGTTAGGTGTGGTTTGGGTTAAGGACTGCTAGGTCTGCGGAAGACTGGCAGGACTTGCGAATACAGAGTCGGCAGCTGGTTGGCAGCAGCAGCATCTTGCAAAAGTAGGGCCAGTGCTGACAAAAATCTTTCTTAACAGCTTGAGTGATGGGAATGAGCAGGATGCTCTGCTAGTTTGAGTGAGACTAAATCCAGGGTAATGGTTTCTCTACCAAACAATGCTGCTGCTCTTAAGCTGGAGACAAGGTGTGAAAGAAACCTCGTGAAATTCGGGAACAGCCAATGCATCTGGGGTGAAGTAACACCTTGCAGGAGCTGGGGCTGGGGCCAGCAGGCTCCAAAGCAGCTTTGCAGGAAAGGATGTGGAGTGTCCTGGTGGACAGGGAACTGGGCGGGACTCAGCATCTGCCTTTGTGGCAAAGAAGGGCAGCTGTGTGCTGGGCTGTATTAACATGGAGTGTAAACAGCAGGGCTGGGAAAGAGACCTGTGAGCACATCTGGGGTCCCCAGGAGTCCAGTTTGGGCTTCCCCAGTACAAGAAAGAAGTAAGTGTAGTGGCGGAGGTCTGGTAGAGGCCTGAGAGCCACTTGAATGTGGGCTGGAGCAAATCACTTATTAGGAGAGGCTGTGCATTGAGTCCACTGATTTACAGAAATGCAGGGGGAGCCCTTTTGCTCAAAAACCCCAAACAATCAATGAAAACCCAATTCAACCAAAAAACCAAAACCTCACAGAAATAAAAAAACCCAGAACTAACATCTCCACAATTAAACAAACAGGAAAAAAACCCGCACAAAACCCCCTCCAAAACAAAACATGCTCTGCTCCCCTCCCCAAACATTTGTAAATCGTCAGTCTCAAGAATGAAGACTTGGAATACTTACAGAGGAAAGTGTGTCCATTACGGAAGTTTCTAATATAATTTGAGTATTTTTAAACTAGAGCAATCTTTCCTTACAGATGGGAAAGCGACCTTTAAAACAGGCTTTATTGCTGTGATAACATATTGTATCTCTCTGCGCTTACATTGCAGTCAGGGGATTTCATAGAATATAACGTTATTTTAGTCACTTCATGTCTGTGAATTAGCTAGCTTTTGAAATTAAGTCTGAGCTAAACTGATGGGAAATTCTTCCAGATTTAAGTCTTGATTCAGAATTTTTTTTTTAGTTGATGATTTGGTTTTGGTTGTGGGTTATTTTTTCTTTTTTCAGGAGAGGAAAGAGGGGTTCTTGACTGTGTCTGATGGCTTAACCATTTTGTGTAAAGAAAAATTTGACATTTATGCAAACATACGAACTGCAAGAATTAATTCCATGTACCTTAAAAAACCAAAGAAATCCACCTTGTAGGTTTTGTAGAGCCTCAGAGCTCACAGAAAATATAAAGATAAATGGCCTAACACCCGATAGAAGGATGACTGTCAAGAATGAAGTTCAGTGTCATCCTTTCTGTAATTAATTCCTCCTTGTGTTGTAACGTTGTTTCCTGATGAAAGCTTGGACAGAAGATCAGTCATTCTCCCTTTTTCAGGAAGGTAATGTAATAAAATGACTACAGGATGATGATAATCTGCGAAATACTGTAGTAAAGAAATTAGTTGCATGGACAGAATTAGTCTAATGTTTTCCCCTCTCCTGTTGTCTGTGTGCTGAGTCTGCCTCTTCCAGGGGGACAGAGTGGCCAATTTCCTAATTCTGGTGCACAGCTAAAAGTAGCTTTTTCAGTACTGAGTCTTATTGAGCTTTGTATGAGTATTTGAGTATTTTGAGGTGATATGCAAATGATGTCTGTGACACTTTTTAGGAAATAATTTTCCTACCTAGCAGACAATTCCAGTCTAACATGTAGGCTACACACACTGTACTACTTTTGCTGGTTTTGCATATAACTTGAGAACTCTGGAGTATTTTTATTGCTACGGAAAGGCACCATTGGCCAATCCCTGTTCCACTGACTCTTCTCGTCAGCAGTTTCAGACTGATGAGTCACAATTCATTTTATTTGAAGCTTTGCATGTATACATTTTTTTACTATCTTATGTGTCAGCTAAAAATAACGCTCTTGCAGAAATGACAGAATAAATTTTATGAGGAAATAATAAAATCTACTTCTCTGAACATGTCACTTGAGGCAAAAACAGTTGCTTATGCTGGCTGGAATGTTACTCTGATGTTTTTAAATAACTTCATTAGTCAATAGGATTCAGTTTAATTATTTAAGTGACAAAAAAAGATGTGTTTGGTACTTGCATACCTACTGTTTACTCTTTTTAGACTATTCTTTATATTAAAGCTGCGAGCACTTACAAAAGCCTATTTGGCTGGCAATATATCTTTTTGTTTACAAAACCAGAAGCTTTTAGCCACTGCAAGTTTTTTAATGTTCCCTGCTGGGATCCCAAGCTAACATTTTTTTGCTAGCAGGCACCACTTTCAGCTCATGGGAACCTGCTGTCACCAAAAGAGATTTTTCCTCAGGTGTCTTTCCTTTTTATTGCAGCATCTGAGGAGACTGATCCTTAGGAGAATCCCACTTTTTTGTCTTTCTGAAAAGCAGTCTGATATTCACTGTGCACATTTTTTGCTTGGACTGGCATCTTTCAGTCATAGTATCCTAGAACTGTTTAGGTGGGAGAAAAGGTTTGAGATAATTTAGCCCAGTTGTTAACTCAGCATTGCCAAGTCACCACTAAACCATATCCCCAAGTGCCACATCTACACATCTTTTAAACACCTTCAGGAGGTGCCAACTCCACCACTTTGCTGTGCTGCCTCTTCCAATGCCTGACCACCCTTTTCATGAAGTTTTTCCTAATACCCAACCTAAACCTTGCCTGGTGCAACTAGTGCCCATTTCCTCTTGTCCTGTCTCTCATTACTTTCCTTTGGATCTGGTTGTACTGACCTGTCAAGTACATGATATTGATGGCCCAGGCTTGATGATAGAAGGCAAATTCTGGTCTCTTTAGATTGATCCTTTGAATAGCTGCTGCTGTTCCATCTTTCTTTAGACTGGAATGCAGGAACTTGTGTAGTTCCTGATGATTTAAAAATCATTATGGCATTCATACTCTGTCACTGTGAGACAGTGGATCATTACAATGGGGCTTTTCTTCCCTACACTATATTGAGAAGCCTGAACCCGTTCCTTCTAGTTCTATTTCTCTTTTTGCAAAGAAGTGGCAGGAGGAATCACGATTTCATCTTCTGATTCTCTGTGGTCATCCCTATGAGATTAAAAGGGTATTACTTAATAAAGTAACAGCAATAGAGCTGTTTCTCCTTTTTTGCTTCTGCTTTGAATAAGCTGGTACTTCAAAGGATACACCATCTGCCTCATTTCAGAGATACTTGCTTCAAAGCTAGCCACATTTAACAAAAAGGCAGGTAGGAAAGACCCTCTAACACCCGTTTCAGTTCTAAAAAGGGAGTAAAAAGCCCAACAACAATCTCTGGTTGAGTAGTTAGATACTTTAGTAGAAACATGAAGTGTGTGGTACACTGATACTTTTTAATAATATATCAGAAAAGAAGATATGCAGTTTCATCTTCTTGTCCAACAGATCATTTCTTTGATCAGTTCTCTAGGCAAATTCTTTGTCTAAAAACAAAGCATTATCAAGGAAAAGGCTTCATCCTGGAGACTAGGGAAGGTGTTTAACTGCGTGTTTAACTTCAGACTTCCCAGGCTGTGAACTGCACTTGATAGAGCTGAGTGTATTTTATGCCAAGCTCAGAAGACTTGAGGCTCATGATTTGCCGTTTTTTCACTGAGAGAAATCAGACCTGATTCTGTGTGCAGCACATCTTGAAGTGCCCTCTTTGGCCCAGGAGACTTGTTTCCTGGAGCTGGATCTTGAGTCAGGAACCAAACTATTGATGAATTATCCACAAAATAAATTGTGTATGAGAGATGCACTTCGTTTTCCTGGGGGTGCCAATGAATTTGATTGACATATCCTTAAATGTATCTCCCCTTACTCATGACAATGAATAATCACATATTATAGTGATTGTAGTTGAAATCTAGATCATGGTCTGTAGTACTGCAATGCCAATACTACAAGTTTGTTGTTTATTTGTTACTTTTTTCTCCCATCAGATTTACCATAATCCTATTTACCTAATGTCTCTGATAACAAAGTTTAGTTTATTCTTGTCTGGGGGTTTTTTGTTATTTTTAGTGTATCTTTCCGTATTTTTAAGATTTATGGAAGAGAATTTTTTGCTTCCCGTATAGTCCAAGTGCTGCTGTCGGGGATAAATCAGCTTATTTACAGACTTCTCATGCTGTGCAATGTCATGCTGTCAATCTGGTCCCGCTACTATCACGTGCTAGAACCACAGTTTGAGAAAATTTGATAGTTAACTGACACTCCTAAGATTGACTTTTACTTGGGTAACAGAATTAAGAATTGTATCAATTCATGGTAAAGGTTCACAGCATGTTGTCATGTTTCCTGAGATTACCATATTTACTGGCATTTAGGATAAACTATAGTGTTTAATTTGGAGGTTACCTTAATTGATTAATATACCTTGCAAGTGGCAAACACTCTTTAGTCTTATTGGGAGTTGTGATGATAGAAAATTTGTGCTTTAGATGGATTTTCATTTTATCATTAAATTTGCAATAACTGTAAAAGGGGCCTGCAATTTGTAACCACTTACAGGATTAAGTTTGCATCTCACTTTATTTTTTTTCCCAGACTTCTACCAATGTTTACTACAGATATGAAAAAGGTTTGAGAAGATAGTAAAGAAGCTGGACTAGGAGTAAATAATCTAAATGTATCTTTTAGGAAGTGAATTCACCACTTCTCTAAAATTTTCTATTTTAGAAATCCAGTCAGAAATCCTGAAGAACAAATATTCTGCCCTTCTGCACATCCTCTGTCAGTGGCATTTCACCCTGACCTCGTTATGCAATTTAGTTTTGTTTGGTTGTCCCTTTGATTTGAAACATCTTAATAGTGTTTAACTGGGATCATTTGCTGCAACTGAAGACAGGCCGTAATTATCAGGACATGAATAAATGTGCCTAATAGTTATCCAGTGGGTTTTTCACCACTCTTACAGGGTTTTCACATAACCTGTCTGTTCAGCTGATGCAAAACAATTTGGCTAGATATTGTTGAGAAGGTTTAGTATACTAAAGTCAGGATGTGACATTTCCTGCTTTCCTTTTAGTGTTGAAGGAAGTTAGACTGAGCTGTCAAACAACTGATTTGCTCTCAAGAAAATTGTGTTGGTGGCTATTCATCTCATGGTTAATCTCCAAGTGCTTATAAATAGTTTAATGTGTTTGTTCTGTAAGTCTGCCCAGGGCTGAAGCACAGCTGAGGGGTCTGTAATTGTTCTGTAATTCTGACTTGTCTTTGCTTTCCTTTGCCCTGTTGTCTTTAGAGACAGGAAATAAAAGCACTGTCTTAAACAAAATGGGTTTTTTAGAGAAGGTCCGTAAGAACACACTAGCCATATGATTTCTGTCAGGAATAAAACTGTGAGAGGATGTCCTCTGAGCAAACATAAACATCCAGCAGCATTAGTTTCCCAGTTGCACTTGGCATGTCAGAAATGCTTGTGTATTGGCACGGAAGAGTTATTTCTGAACGCATCATATAATAAAAGGTATGTTTTCCTCAAGAGGATGGTAAAGACTGTAGGAGAAGCTCTAGAAGGTCATTGAAGAAGGTCCAACCTGCACATTTCCACAGCCATTATATAACTCCTCAAAATGTTCTTATTAATGGGAATACACCCATACTGAGAAGAATTACTGTGTACAGCTGTGATGTTCCAGGTATGGAATTGTCTCGTCAATAAAGCACTGCAGGTTCTGACACAGCCTCAGCTCAAGTAAGCTCCTTCACATGGTTTCAGTGAAGTTACAGCAGATAAAAAGTCAGTCTGCCTTACTTATAGTGAGGTATTCATATACTTTCATCCTTCAGAGGTTATTCCACACTGTACAAGACTTAAAATGTAAGAGTAATAACTGTAAGAGACTTAAATGCAGTAAATAATACTGTTTTGAAACATTTCTTGTGTAGTTCACGCTCAGAAATATTATCCTTTTATGTTAAGCTGGCTTTAGGTGGTTATAAAAAAAATACCACCCCTGTGTTACAACTAGGCAAGAATATTTATGGCAGCAGTTTGCTGTGTTATGGAAATTAGTGCAAAGAGCCTAGGAAATGTCAGAGTCTTGAAGTTGCCTAATGTAGCTACAACTGACCATTGTTACTGTTGCTTATAAAGTAGTTCAGCTGGGAATATTTTAGGGAGTGGTTTCTCCAAATCTTTTCCAAAAGATAATGCTAAAAGGGCTATACTGTTGTTTTATTTCTGGGCTGTTTTATTTCCTGCTGTTTTATTTCCTGTGAAGTACATGTATACGCTGAACCTGTGACTAAGGGCCTCAAACTGTACCTGGTTCAACTTCATGATGTTAAGATTTGTTTATCATTATTGCATTTAAGGTTACATTTTGAGCAGAAAAACAAAACCTGCTACTGAAAACTATTTTATAAAATCAAATTAATAGAATTCAGTTGGTCACTTATTAGGATTGGTTGTAATCTTTAGGAGTGTTGAGCTGTTTTGCTGATTAATTGCAACATATATGGCCATTCTATCATAGGAATATAAAAGAAATAGCTAAAAACTGTAAATTTTCTCTCTGGGTATCAGGTAGATTCAATGTAATGCCCTGTGAACTATTTCAGAATGCTTCCTGCAAAATCTTAGTGTGACAAGGTGTCAGTTTTGACAGATCAGTGGTGAAGATTGCACAGACTTGAATTAATAAAGGTCAGAATCGTCAACAGGAAGAGATGCCTGGTGGCATGTCAGCAAGCACTCAGACATGGTAGTGAAACTGCTGATACAGGAGAGAAAATGGAGAGTTTGGGGAAGGGCTGGATCTTCTGAAATGTTTAAATGTATTTTGAAATTTTATCGGTATCTCAAAAATGAGTCAGTGTTAATAGTTTAGGTAAAGCAAAAGCATGGCAAGTGTCATGATGCTTGAAAAAGCTGTGTTGTTTTCTGAGTAAAATGCACGCTTCCCTCCCCCCCACACACCATTTTCCATTAAAAAAACCCACATTAATCTGCTGAGTGAATGTTAATGTGGAATATGGCAATATGAAATAACTGACCTATCAGATGCAGGCTTAATTTTCTTGCTTTCTTAAGTCCCGTGCTTTGTACAAATACGTGGCCATTCATCCGATCTGTTGCCTCAAATAGCTGTTTATCTGCCTACCCGTCTGCCTATCGGCCTGGCTAACAGGAAACTTTTCAGTGAGGACCAAACACTGGAAACTTTGAAAAAAGGTTAGGGAAGATGAAGGATCACTTTTAAGAAAATATAAGCAGATTAATTTCTTTGTTTCTCCAACTAATTTTTAAAATATAAAATAACTTTATAGGCATGGTAATGTATACATTATGTAATATGTAATAGCCCTTTCTCAAACTATATCCTGTGTGGTACACAGATATTGCTAGAGTTTCATAAAAAGCTAGTTAGCCAATATCATCTCAATTTGCAATAAAGCTTGGCAGTGTTATCCAAATTTACAAAAAGTGCGTGAGGGAAGACCCCAGGGAACTACAGACTTGTTAATCTAACTTCAGTTCCTGGAAAAATTGTGGAGAGGATTGTACTGGGTACTGCATTTAAAGAGTAATGCTATCAACGGGCAGAGTTAACAGGGGTTCACAAAGGGAAAGTCCTGTTTAATTAATTTGATATCTTTCAATGCTAAGGCCACCTGCCTATTGGGTGAAGGGAAGGTGGTGCATGTAATTTTTCTGGATTTTGGTAATGCTCGTGGTACTGCCTTTCACAGCTTCCTTTTGAATAAGTTGCTTGAATGTGGGATGAGTGTGTTCATGGAGCGGGCTGGAGGGCAGGGCTGAAGGAGCTGCAGCGAATGGCTCCTCATCCCGACCAGGATTGCCCCCAGGGTTCTGCTGGAGGGCAGTGCTGGTCAGGACGCTGATCAGTGCACCAGTTGAATGCACCATTAGCAGGCTTGCTGATCTGCAAACAACGAGGTGCTGTTGACTCTTTTGAGGGAGAAATTGCCTCGCAGAGGGATCCCAACAGTTTAGAGAATCAGGCCTGCCAGTGCTGAAGTGGCATTTGGACAATGCCCTTAGCTTGGTCAGCCCTGAGTAGCTCGGGCAGTGGGAGGAGATGATCATTGCTCCAGCTAAAATAGGCTGCTCTGTTCTGTTCAAAATGAATGCACTGCCACCCATAGGTGGGATAAATAAGGTATGGAAAGTAAGTGCACTGTCACATACTGGGAAAAGAATAGCACTTCTCTAAGCTGGAAACAAACCTGAAAGTTACAAACACAGTTCTGTTAAAACCAAGCCACTTGAGTCATAGTAAAGGCACCAGTTGCTTGGGTGAGGTGGTGTGATACATCAATGGAATGTGATCAGAGAGAAAGCCAAGAGTTACTGTGCATAGGTTTTCCTTCTTTCTGATACCATTCCCAGATTGAAATACATGATTATTAATGTATTGCGTGGGGTTTGCACATGACAAAACTCCTTTTGTTAAACACCATGAGTAGGTGACATTTGACAGTCTAGGCCCTGACACAGTATCAGCCTTATCTGTAAAGTATAAAAATTGCTTCAGGCCATTATCTCACTCTTTACTGTTACCCACTGCACAAACCTAATTGAGATTTATCATTGCAGTTGGACGTTTTGCTCAAATCACAGATCATTATATATCCCTTAATTTACTTTGTCTTTATTTTTCCTCCCATTTATCCTCAGGCGGATATTTTTAAATGCTCATCTGGTGAACACACAGATACTGAGATATTTAACTTAGTTCAGAGAAAGCACATAAATGTGTTACATGGTATCTTGAGGAATTCTTTAATGCCTGTGTGCACATGTGTGTTGGTATGTAATATGGGTTAATGCAGGGGAAATTCAGTAATGGAAAATGGTTTATGTATTAAAAGCATAGTCGCTGTTCCAAGAGAACAAGAGGCACACTAGAGATTTAGATCTATTTTAAATTTTCTTTTTAGCAAGTGCCATAATGAGTAGTGTCATCTTTCTTAAGTTATTCTTAAGGGACATTGCTGAATTTAAAGTCTTACTTGACTGTAGTGAAGTACTGGACAGTTGCCAGAGTCCTCTGTGCTGTGCAGTTTGCCGGCTAAAACCAAAGAGATTCTCATTCTTCATCACCATAGACAGTACAAATAAAGTTTAAAAGCCTGAATTTTGTGCATAAAACTCATTTGTGTACATTTGGATTTTGCAGCAGACACAGCTGTGAAGTGCATTCATGTCTTTCAGAAAACAAATCCTCCAAAATCAGAATTATGATTTCTGATTTGCCCAGTTTGTGGGAGAAATCTGTGGTGAAGAAGCAACTGAATTCAGAACTTTGCGACATTTTACAGGTGTGTTAACCTGTGGATTGCCATTCTTCTCAAAGAAACAGGGTAACTGGTAGATTAATTTTGTGCCTGTGGAGATTAATAGATGAGTTCTGTTCATTTCAGTGCTGCTGGTCCATAAAGCAAGTGCTGAAATTTGTAATTAGTTAAACTGATCCCTGGTCTCTTGGTTGCAAGCTTGTATTGCAGTGTTAGATATTCAGTGATGAAGGCAGTGAATGATTCATAGCATTTCATTAAATAAATCTTAATTTAACAGTGCATAAGTCAAGAGTTTTGGTTGCAAAATTTCTGTTCACAGAAGTAGATATAATTTGCTCACTCATGCAGTAGCAAAATGTACAATGATTTCAGTAAGCTTTGTGTTCTGGTGAAAGATAAAATTTAGTGCAATACCTGGTTGTGACTTTAGCAAAGAGTATTAAAATGAGATAATAACAAAGGGTAAAAGAACTGGAGAAACTCTGTCAGACCTTTTAGGGAATCTCTGCCTGTGTATTCATACAGGTCACCTGGACTGAAATGAAGTCTCTGAAAATGAAGAATTTTTAAAAAGTCTATATAAACATTAACTCTTGTGAAACTGCATGTTAGCTGAACCAGGTGTTGTTTTCCAGTGGAAACCTATTGTGCCTGACTTCCAGGTGGTTTGACGCAGCCCGCTGTGTCAGTGGAAGGGACCGGCACTGCGTCTCCCCGAGCGCCCGCGGGAGAGCAGGCAATGCTCTGGGGTGCTGCTCTCCCGCCGAGGAAACTCAGGAGGGGCAACAAGAGTCGCCTTACAAATGCCCATGGTGACTGGTGTGGACAGGGCACTAAGCACGAGCAGGCAAAGTACTGAGGGCGTCGGTCTCGGGTAAAGAAGTCTGGAGGGATCTTTGTGTAGGTTCCAAAGGAGTTTATACCATGGAGGGTCCAGGGACAAAGACATGAAACAGTGGGAGGACAGAGTTTTATAGGGGGAGGTACAGGGGGTGGGCAGAGTGCCAGGGACCAAACCGATGCGGGCCGGGGGGCAGAGGGGATAATGATGGAAGGGGCAAAGTCCAGTGGGGAGGGAGAGGGGAGGGGAGCAAGGGCAGAGAACCAATGGGGTAACGAGCAGTAAAGACTCTTCCAGAAATTTAGACATATGTGGAACAAAAGTGGAGGAGGGCCGACAGGCTAACTGGGAATGATCCATCAGCATAACAGAACAGGGGGGCTGTGGGAGCTCACCCTAACCTAGGGGGAGGCTGTGTACATCCGTGCCGGCCCACCACTGGTCTTCGACTGACCCAGGGCAGGCAGGCCCAGCGGCCTCAATCACCGCAACAGTAGTTGCTACACTCTTTGAAATATAAAACTTAGCCACTGAACGTATCATTGTTTGAACTAATTAATATCCAGTTTCCTGTAAGGAGGTTTGTTTATCAAGGGGATTTGGTATGGCACCACGTCTGCTGCTGGCTGAATGTGGTTGTGCCTGGTATGGATCTTGTGTAATTTTCATTCTCTTCACACTGTTCTGTGGAAGTAAAGTTGTCTTGCAGTAGCTGTGAGGGAAACATGGTTCTCATGTCCAGCTGCTCTCCGCTCGCCAGAACCCAAGTGTGTTAAGTACTGCAAAGGCATAGTAAAGTCCTTCAGACTTTCAGAAATTAATAAGATGATGCATGCCAAAATTGTTGCTAACCTTTCAGTGCATAATAAACTACATTGGGATTTTAAAAATGTTCTCCTTCTTCATCCAGTAGGTAAAAATGGCAGATTAGGTGATTTAATTTCTGCTTTTTGAATTTACAATAAGGTCACTGCAGATTTTCCTGAAGCTTTCTGCTTACATAGAGGAATTTCACATTGGAGGGGATGTTCTTGGAAAAAAAAAATAAGAATTTATTTGGAATGGAAGACCTCCACTTTGCGTTTGACACAAAATTGTTAGCTACTTAAGAAGCTGAAAAGTGCGAGTGAGTATACATAGCAACTACTCTATTATGTGATTAGAAATATTTATGGAATCAGTTTGTCCTGCTGTTTGTGTGCAAACCATGTGAATCCTGCTGTTTTATTAACCCAGGAATATTGCACCAGGGACGATGATCAGATGTTGCTTTTTCTCCAGTTATACAGAAAAACCTTAAACACGTAACTACGACTTGCAACTGTATTCAGTGTGACCATGGGCCTCAGGATTCCAAATTATCATTAAGACACAATTTAGACAGCAACCTGGATTTGAGAGAGCCTTGACTTACTGGTTAAGCAGGGGATTGATTGTGTGTGTGGTGTTTGTTGCTTTTGGTTTGTAAATTAAACCTTAACACAGTTGTGACTGTGTTTGTTCCCCTTGGCTATTCAAGGCTTCTGTCTGATGAGCACTTGAGCTAATGAAAAAATGTCTCCTTCAGTTGTTATTTTGTCCACCCGGACTTTCAGCAGAATAGAAAACTGGTGGAACAGTTGAATTCAAATGCAGACAAGGAGAGTAGCTGAGAGGAGCAGGATACTGCACGAGGTGTGTGTGGAGGGAACAGGGACAAGTTAAGAGGAGAGGAATGAAGGGTAATTGGAACGGGGAATATAGGTAGAAAAACACAGACTGACTTGCGTTTTAAGCTTTGAGGTTCTTACATGACCTGCTCATTTATTATATTTTTGTGTTTTCTTAACCAGTGGTTTCATGTGAGCAGTGCATTTTGTACCACCCTTATTTATTCTACCCTTATTTCACACCATGAAGGAAGAAATTAGATGGTTCAAATGTTTTTTCTCAGGCTGATTTCTTCGGTCTCTGTTGATGAACCAAGTAATTATCAATGTCTAATTTTCAACGTCATTCTGCAGAGAATTTTTTTTTTGAGATATGCTTGTATTAAATGCTGTGGGAAGAAGGAGTATATTAAAAAAGACATATTTAAAAGAAAATACAGATCACTAGTTATTCCAGTGCCAGATACCCTGAGGATTGTTTCTTATAGCTATGCATTACAAAGCAATTGTCCTTCAATATTTCTGCTCTCATCTTCTTTCACAGGATGAAGTGGATGTCAGACTATTTCCAGTTTATTTTTCCAATATTACCAGATTAAGATTGCAGGAACACCTTTAAACTCCTTTTGATGCTTGATTTTAGAGTTTGTGTTTTCAAACTGTCTCCTTTGTTTTCCTAGTCGGAGAGTGTCAGAGTCACAGGCAGGTGACTGTGCCTTGACCTGGTGGCATTTATATTGTCCTTCTGGTCATTATTAGGAGAGCTGAAGCATATTCTTTAAGTCCTTCTCAATATGGGAAAGGGACAAGATGTTCAAGGGCAAGTAGGCTTGCTTTCCAGCAATTACATGGACAAACAATGGAATTTGAGTTTTACACAAAAATGGGACAGAAGAACTTTTTTTTTTTTTCAATGAAAATTAGGGTTTTTTTCCTGGGGAAAATGGAGGTTTCTATAATCATGCTGTTATGCACTGTTAAAGGCACATTAAATATATAAGGTTATCTTTCAGTCTCCATTCATCACTATATGTTACCAGTGACAAATGTAGTTTATTCCTTCTTTCTGACTTTGTGTTACAAACACAGCTTCTGTGCCCAGTGAGGTGCTGGGGAATGCCAGACTTTCCCTAGAGAAACCGTCCTTTCTTTTTTGTCTATTCTCTCATTCTTCCTTTAAACAGAGCAAAAGACTACTTCTAATCCAGTAGTAAAGTTGATGAATTAATTTCTCCATTGTGAACGTACAGTTTAAGCTTTCGTCTTGACATTGGAATGATTCCAGTAATTGTATTTAAAAGACATATAATATCATTTTTCTGACTGATGATAGCTGTTAGAAGTAGATGCAAACTATCCTAGGTGTTCTGTTTTACTCGTTCCCCAAGTCATCACCAACCTGAATGCGGTCTCTTTAAAGAAATAAAGTTATACTAAAAGTAAAAAGAAGTTTTCTTTAGATTAGATACATTTTATCTCTTATTTAATTTTCCTTACACCTCACAATGAATGGTAATTTTATGCTTTAATGCTTTTGAAGAATAACACCAGACTAC
Organism: Oriolus oriolus; assembly: GCA_013400235.1. Classification (NCBI taxonomy): domain Eukaryota; kingdom Metazoa; phylum Chordata; class Aves; order Passeriformes; family Corvidae; genus Oriolus; species Oriolus oriolus. The sequence continues at coordinate 132,616 of VXBT01007279.1, read as the reverse complement.
AGCTGTATCTCATCCCTCTGTAGAATTCAGAAGCAAGGCACACTACAGGCTGGAAACAAAGCAAAACAGTTTCCAAGGATCTCCCTTTTTATAAACATTGCCCATTGGCCAGTACTCTGTACAGACGAGTCACAAGAGAAGTATCTATTTTCCAGAATATATATTAAACCAATTCTCAAGAACAAGGTTTTAAAATATCCAGATTTACACTGTAGTTATGCTGCTAAATGACTAATCTATTCAAGTGTAAAGCTGCAGGGAAGGAAAACAGGAAAACACAATTTTCAGAAGATTTCTGCTTCATAGGTCCTCATCTCTTCTTATTTTTAAGATCATTTGTAGCACTGTGCAGGAATTGAAAATTCTTCCACAGTTTGTGGATGCTGTTCCATAAGCTGCTTTGTTAAAGATTACTGATGCAGTACTGGACAGGAAAGAAAGCAGGGGATTTATGAGAAGCTGCTTTTCTACAACCGTTCAGAGTTGGAGAGAGAAAGAATCAAGATAGAGGAGAGCCCACAGATTTTAAAAGATAAGATGAATCTTGCAGAGATGTTTTTAAGGACGAATGGAGGTCAGGTGTATGGATCCAGTAGGAAGTTTAAATCCAAGAAGCCTTTTATTAGGGAATGAAGGCTTTCAGGTGAGACAGGTTCCTGCAGACTGCAAAGTATGGGGGGTTTTGTCTCATTTCTTTTCTCCATGTTCTGTTTCTAATGGGGAAGGTGATGGAGTGGGCTTGAAAGAGGTAGAGCTCTGAACCTCTGGTGTTCTGTCTCATGCTCTTGAAAGTGTAAGACTTCATTCATCTAGACCTGAGCAAGGCTTATTGATGTATGGTATTTGCAGTGTGGAGCGCAGAGTGAGTGAGAGAATTCAGAGCACTTTTTCCTTTTTCTCTCCTGTGTTGTGGATTCTAAGATTGGCTTAAGGCAGACTGAAAATTGTGAGGAGCTCTTCCTCATAATGAAAGAGAGGAACAAAAATATGGACTATATTTTTTGACATTTGTTTAAAGAAGCCATCTCTCTGCTTTTCCTAATGTTCATATAATCTAAACTACATTATTTTATTTTTATTTTTAAAATGTTGTATTAAAAACAGAGAGTACTACTTCCGTTAGATCCCACGCCGCAGTAACAGATTCTGTTGAAGGAGCCTTTAAACCACTTGCATATCTCTTGTTTTTAATTAAAATAACATGTTATTTTAAGGAAATACACTAAATGCAGATGTAACTACACTGCTGGGTGATGGTAATTCTGTGAACACAGCACTGGTATATGATTCCACTGTTCAATTATGCCCAGATATGTGATGGCTGGTTGAGAGTCTGTAGCTGGAACATAGAGGAATTATGCAAATATTCAGGTAAATAAAAAGAGGCAAAACTTGCAGGGTGGGCATTTGACAGAAGAACTTCTAAACACTAACCATCAGTCTTCAAATATTTTTTCTGGGTTTTGTTTAATTAAATTTGAATTTAATTCCTGATATTTTACCTACTGATATAATTCCTGATTATTTTACCTACTACTTTCAGGGGTGTTGGGGTTTTTGGTCTGTGTTTTTAGGTAAAGCTGCGTTAGAAAAATCTCCATTTTGAGAGACTTGGACAAAGAAAGGCAAAGAATTTGAATGCTAGGAGGTTAATGGTAGGAATAGAAGAAACTTGAGCTAATTTAAAGTGTGTTTATGAAGTTCGAAGTTGTACAGCTGCAGAAGGCACTCCTTGTCAGAGTAAGAATGAAGTGATATTTCTGTGTTATGCAGTTATGCTATTTGAAAAAATAATTTTCATATTTCAGCTGTGGGATTAAGGGTCTTAAACTGTCACTCACTGCCAGAGTGTTGATCTGCTGTTGTATGGCTCTTTCAAGCTCTTGAATTCCTTCCCTTGTTTAAATGATAAAAGAACTTGTGCAATAACTGAGTTTGTATAAAGGGAATACAAATCAAATGTATGATACCTGCCCAAAGTACAACTGCATTTTGGAGCATGGAGGAAAATTAACTTGAATATTTTAATGGTTTCAAAGGTTGTCAAGGATTAATTCCCAATAAGGTATTCTGATAGGAAAAAAAAAAAGAAGAAAAGAAAAAATAAAGAGAGAAAAGGAGTCAGGCAACCCCTGGGACCATACATCTTACATTAAAAGAGATACTGAGTTGTTAATGTTTTGCCATCTCATCAGACCTTGGAACTCCTGTGCCTGGTGTTACATCATTTAGCCAACTTGCACAGAAGGCCTCAGCACAAGATTTCCACGTTGAATAGGTCATCCTCATTACTCTTGGCTGTCCATTTGCAGTAGCTAATGCAGCTATTGTGTTTTAATAAAGCAAAATAAAAAAAACCCCAAACCCTTACATTCCATCCAAAATGGCAGTGCTATTAAAGCTGTGCCATATGCCATTATTATTTTGAATCAGAAATCATATTCACTGCACAATGTTTAAACAGAAGACTGTAAAATTATCTTGCGATATTGAGCAAGGCTGCTGGCAAGGCTCTGTGACCCATCTGGAGTGCTGCAGGCTCATGCAAGGCTGGATCCCAATGTTTCAGTGAAAAATAGGAGCTGGAGAGGTCTGGGAATGATGTGTGTACAACAATGCATGCCTATGAATACAGATGCAGTATATATAAAGTGTAGTAGAGACACATCACACAAGCAAGGATTCTGAGGGCAAAGGCTCTGTAGGTTCAGAAACTTCTTTGGTCTTGTGAAAGGTTCTTACAGTTCTTTTTTACCTTTGGAATAATGTAGGATGGTCATGTTTATTTCTTTTTCTAAACAAATTCTTCTTTGGGGGGGATTGTTTTTGTTCTATAAATACCTGTTTTCTGCTGTTGACTTTAGACCTGCCATGATAAAGAGTATTGATTGAGTTTTATTTTTTTCATAGGCAAGAGCTTTGGCTCCAGGTTGGTAAAGTGGAAGTGTTTTATCTTAACACAAAAGAAGTTAGAGCTTTTCTTCTGCTCAGGGTGCTGTGGGTTAGAATTAGGTGACTTCCTGTCTACCTGGGTTTGTTGGGTTTTTTTGGCTTTTTGGTTGGCTTGGTTCTTTTTTTCCAGCCATTTATCACCACAGTATCATTCAAACTAGGTCTGGTTTCTGTCACAGCAGTCCAGGATGCAGTGGTTAGGCCCCACTGCTTCCTACCCTCAGACAGGTAATCCCAAGCCCTCACTCGTGTGAGATACAGTCTTAATCTGCCATAGATATGGGAATGTTAGGAGAACTCCCCCTCATCTGCCACTGTCCTTCGTGGGTTAGAGCACTGCATTTCCTTACTCTGTTAGATTCTCGAGTATGGGATGCCCTCCTCAGTGTAGGTACCTAACAGCCTCATAACACGAGCTCTTCCATATTTTACGTTTCTGCATTTTGTTTTCTGTTTTTTTTTCCTAAAACAAGAGAGCATTCAATCTTTGAGAAGGTAGCTCTTGCCTAATTGTGGTTGGGGGCACCGTGTATAACCTCAGAGAGGTTTCACTGGAAGCTCAGATGTGTTGTTATCCACCCTCTTGAAATGCTCAACTTCTAGAAAAAGCTGGCAAGGGTTGCAATGTAATCAGGTGGCTTATTTAATAGATTTCAGAAGAGAAAGATGTCAGGTTCTGTTCTCAAATGTTGCTAAGTAAAAGCTACTGGTGAGCTTTGCTCTCTGTTTCACAAGAGGAAGGAGATGGTGATCAATAGTAGGCTCGGAGCTGCTAAAGAAAAGGACCTGTGGGAAGAATACATTTGTGGGTTTGTTTACCTGGTTTTGTTGGCATGTGTGGAGCTGGACGCTGATGGGCAGCTTTAGTCCTTCAGTGTTGTAGACTGGCTTTGCACATGCATTCTGTGTTTGATCTGAGCCTTCAGATCAAGAGCCACAGGGCTCTTCCTTGCTTTTTATAGCTTTTGCAGGTGACATTAGCTGTACAGATAGCAAAATCAGTATAATGATATTTTGTCTACACCTCATCCCACTTCTCATGTGTTTCATTAGTGTTAGGAAAGCTTCCCATTTAGGCTGCTTGTCACACACTTGCTGGCAATGTTTGTCTGATCTTGTACATTAATTAGTACTGGCAGGAATAAGGAGTATACGGGAGAGGAGACATGACCCAAAAATGTGTTTAAGTCATGTTCTCTCCTGGGATGCCTGTTCTTGCAAAGTATATCTTAAAGCCATCTGTGTCTAATTCCATGGCTTATCCCCAAACTCAGTGGGTTCAAGCAAGAGGATTAATAATGATTACTGCACCACCACAATAGGAATGTCTGGTTACTTAAGAGCTTTCATGTCCTTTATTAACTCCTTTAGACTTTGTATTTTAGTGTCTGTTTGGTTTGTTAGAATTCTCCCTTACAGCCACAAATGCTGTAGCCATAGACATCATTTTGTCAGTGCTTTTGAAAAAGTAGGTTTACTCTATCTGCTGTCAGCTGCTCTGGGCTTAAGCACTGAGTAGCTGATGGCCTGAAAACATGAGCACCACTGATGCTGCAACTAAAAGAAACAAAATTTAAAAAAAGAAAAAACAAACAAGCAAAAAAACCCACAATCAAACAGAAAAAAAGTAAGTATGGTTCCCTGTGTGTGATTGCTTCTATGCTGAGCCATGGACATAGTGGTCAAATAGAGGTTGGCTGGTTAGTACAAATAAAAAAAAAAAACCAAACAAACCTTGGAACTTAATCACAAGCCTTAGATTTTTTCAAAGGTCCTGTGATCCCTCACAGTTTGTTTGTATTTCCTGAATCAGAACCTGAAATACCAAAACATCACAATAAAGATTTAACACTAAATGGATGTTAGCTTTAGAAAGGTGTCTGGGATTCCATAGAGAGATGTATTATCATGAGGTGCAAAGAGAAAGAAAATGTAATTAAATATGATACAAACCAGCTTTTTATAAAGCCTTTACTATTGTTTCTATTGTAGTGTAGCTTTTCCAAAACTACACAGAGCAATCCCAAGACTTGGAGAAGATCAATATTGTGTAGAAGCTATTTCTATCCTCATCAGAACAAAAATCATTTTCACAGCCTCTGCTGAATGAATATCTAAGGGATCCCATATTACAAATGATTCTGCTCAAATGCTGTCTCTAACAAAATCTCCTGTACTATTGTAAGGTCTCTCAGTCAAAGCTGGAGACTATATGGCTTCAGCCTTGGGGGTTTGGTAATTTAAAAATCATTTGTGGCATTTCACTTTTGAGATGAGAGGCATTTTTATATCTGTTAGTTAGACTTTCAGTCCTGTTTTCCTTTATTTTTTTTGTTCGAAAACCCTTTTTTTGTCTTAGCTGTGCTACATGAAAGAATTGATGTAGGTAATAAACCTGACCTAGTTCTAGTCTTAAAAACTGCAACTGACAGTAACTTGTTAGGGAGTTTGATCTCCTGTGAACTAATCAAGGCTTAGGTGGTAGCCTCTATGGGAAGTAGGTGGTATAATAAAAATTCCTCAACAGATGACTTTATAAATTGGAATGAAAAGTTATAAGAAAAATGTCAGCAGAAATGCTTTCTTAGATCGTAGGGAACTGATAGCTTTCTGACATACACAAAGACACACAGTGGAAATACATCAGAGGCACAGGTATCTTTCAGTTTCTTCGCAAAAAACAGAAATAATTACCAGCTTCAAATTATCAGTGATCCAGAAGGGAATGTATAGGTGTTAGTCTGGCAGTTCTCACTGAGCGGGAGAGGAGGGAGATTTCAGCTCACAAGGTACTCAATGACTAAAGCTCACATCAAGAATGAAGATAATTTAATTGGCAAGTTTCAACACCTGACACATCCTTTCTAAGCAGGAAGAAATGCTGCAGTGAAAGCGCATCTGTCATTTACAAGGAGTTCACCTGCTAACTGCATTGACCAGTGAACTAAGAAGCTCACTGTCTTCTCTGTTGAATTATGATTAAAAATGAAACATAATACTCCAGAGATAAAAATAATCATGTAATATTGACACTGGAGATGTACATCAGTTACTTAGTGCTGGATATAGCACCCATGGCAGTCAAGCTCTGCTTTCATACACGGATTTGCATTGCTCTAAAGAAAACTTGCCCAAATTGGGGTCACAGTTTGCAGGGTTGGAGGCACAGTGTTGATGGCCATGGGGCTAAGGCCGTGTCTGCTTCTGCAATGGGCTGTATGTACAAGCTCAAAATAGTCAGCAAAGGGCTTGGTTGGGGCAGTACAAGGGAAGGTGCTTTGGCTTCTCTGCCTTCCTGGGCACACAGGGAGTGGAGAGGATGCAGCGCCAGTGCTTTGCACGCCTGAGTGAATAAAGATGTATTTCTGTGTCAGCTCACAGACACTCTAACCACTGAATGTGCTAGATATGAGCAGAGCAGTGGTTGCAGGGCTGGGGCACATTTCTTCCACTATGCAGAAGAACTGTACAGTCATTATGCCTAATCTGAACATAAAATGAAATGAAATGAAATTACTAGTCTCTTTGGCTGCTCCTATCCATGCTTTCCTTGGGCTACTGATGTTAAAAGGACAACTCCAACTTGGCTCCTATCTCACATTTTGTATATTGTTTAATTTGAACATCAAGTTCATATAGCTTTGGCCAAAACTATAATGGTATGAATTTCTGAATTTTGGTGAAGTTTCTTAGTGGAAAAAGTACATTTAAATGTTTGCTTCCTCAGGTTTCCAAATGGTGCAACAAACATCTAGATGTCTACTACATGTGGACCTTATCTGAAGCTCATGGTAATCACAGAAGATACCACCATTGGCTCCAGCAGGCCTGGTGTGATCAGTAGGTGACAGCATAGCTTCCATCAGACTGCATTTCTTGTCCTTTTTGGGGAAGGTACAGCTAATGCTTCCTGAATTACTAAAACTTTGCTTAGTGTAAATTCCATAAATCAGAAGAAAATAAAGGATAAATAACACAAATTTTGCAATGAAGACTTCTGTGTTATTAAGACTTGTGACTTTTTTTTACCGTGAAATATATTCCAGATAAAAAGTTGTAGAGAATACGTTCATTCTCTCTGTGGCGTTTATTCATGCAATAATGCACACAAAGCAATCTTTAACTATCACTGTATCGGATATCAGGTTATCTTTAATTATCACTACAGAATGGTTGCAAAATCAAATACTGTTGGCAATCAACATTCATTATACAATAGCATGATTGCATCTGTTCATATTACTAGATAAGCAAGGAAAATCAAAACAGTGTCTGATACATCCACTAAAACTGTCTGAGCAAAATATTGTATCTAACTCTCTTAATATCTCTCAGTGACTTTCATCTGATTAAAGTCCAAAGATACATAACCACAGATGCAAATTTTCTAGGGCCTCAGAAATTAAATACTGTTATATTTCAACAGACTGGATAGTTGGAACCATACTCCAGCTGACATGATTATAGGCGCAGTATAAACTTATGATAGAGAGCTGTCTAAATCTCTGAGGCCGCAGGTGCAGGATTATAGCAAAGCCCATTGAAACATACAGCATTCTGCCTAAATGCATGAGTATGAAATTAATTAGGCAGTTGATCACATAATAAAAGTATGATGGATAATCTAATGGAAACTACCAGCTCAAAGTCAATAACAAACTTGATTCTTTTATTCGATGCAGCTGATTTTCAATTCCTCTATTTACAAGATTTTGTGCTTAATAGAAGACTTAATTTTTTTTTTTAAATGAGAAGTTAGTCTGTTTATCTCTGTTGGAAACTATAATGTGTAAGCAATGTAGAATTTGTAGATAGACATATCTGTAAGTAAATCTCTAAGATACTTTGCTGAAAAGCACATCAAAGTGCAGTGAAATAATGAGACAGGCTCCAGCTGTTGGATTCCAACAGCTTTTGATTTGTGCTCTAGTAGAAGCTCCAGGTTTTGATTCTCTGTTGATTATTTCCATGGTACTGGAGATGATTTGTGCATTATTTTAAAAATACTCAGTATATAGCAAACAAGGGTGAGTTTGCAAACTGCATTTGAAAGGACATTTTGCTTCCTGATATGCTATTGCTTCCTATTCCTATGCTCTCCATAACCAGCTGCCATCATTTAAAAAGTCCTTTAAAAATACATATGTAAAAGATTTTACAAAAATAATAGGTAAGGTCATCAGAAAATGGTGTGAGCAACAACTCCAGGAACGTCAGCTTGCAGGCAGCTTTGCTTCTCCTTGTGTAGAGACGCTATTGTGGAAATTGCTTTTTCAGAGCCTTTTGAGGCTTTCCATGTCTTACCATGAGGCTGATCCTGTCAAGGAATTATTACCAGTAGAAAGTGAGAGCCTTTAAAGAACTTTGGAGGCCTTATAGAGGACATGGGTTTAGAGTCAAATACATTGATCAAACTGCTGTGTGAATGTGCTGATGGCGCTGTGCAGATAAAGGTCTTGCTCTGGAGCAAATTCAAAAAAATCTGGTTCCAAACTACACTCCCCCTGATTTTTGTTTAGAATGACAGACTAAAAATCAGGATGCTTCCTGAAGTGTTGACTCTCAGTTGTTTCTGGAATTAAGGTTTACATCTGTTTCTACTGTAAATTTTAGGGTAGTTTATAATTTGGTGATGGATTACATGAAGGCTATTGCTTGTTACCAGAATGACAAAATTCAATCAAGTATACTAGAAAATGTTTGTGATTTTTAAAGTTTACTCTTTTTCTGGTGCAATTGGATAGCTAAAAGTACAATTCCTGGGACGTTTCTCTACAGTTTAGCCAAAGGTACTTAAAAAGGTATTAAGAAACAAATCCTTTGTTTTAATGCAACCTGGTGTTTCTGTTGAAATGGATTTCTTATTACAGCAGGTTTTCTCAAAGGTTTTGAACTTTACTTACAAGATGATATCACAGCAGGCAAATTTACAAATGCTATTTAATAGTAGCAGGTGGCTATATTTGATATGCCTGACTCAAGCATTCCCTTCAGAACAAGTCCACTGTAATTTCAGTATAAAATACAGAAGCAGTCCAAGGAGCAAAAGTGAAATCACACATCTTACTGAACCTTGCATTGCATACAGCAGTCTGGAATACCTTTTGAATCAAGGATTGAAGGTGTTCACTATCACCTATTAGTTCATTCGCTGGGTGCAGTTTGACATCTGGGTGGAGTTTGAATCTGATCAGTCTAAAGAAACCATTTAGTCCAGGCATCCCATGCCCTGTGTCCATGTGCCAGCTGCTAACTAGGCTCTATTTTTCTCTGTTTGTGCATTAAAAAAGAAAAGTTGACTGTTCAAACACCTTGTGTGGGCTCTGATTGAACCTATGTGGAAGGAAACTATTGGATTGATATTCCAAAGATCTTGGATAGATGAATCCCTAATTTCTGCTGGATTTAGAGATGTACAAGACTTGAAACTCTGAGGTACGGCCTAAAGCTCAAAAATGAGTGATGTAGAAGTGTGTGTCTAAAACTTTGGGAAAGCTTGAAAATAAAGAATGGATGGAAGTGAGAGTAAGCAGGTCTTTTTAAGACTGGTAGTTGGGAACACACATCTGTTACAGATCTTCCTGCTTCAAGGTGTGGTTAAATAGTGTGCTGTAAATATGTTCATCATACTAAAGAGGGGAAGATGAAATCTATACCCTGCAATCCTTCCATGCTGTAGTTTCCATGTGTGATGATGATTTATTATTTATTTGCTTGTAAATGTCTGACTTAAATATCCTAGAAAGAGGTCCTCATTTGATAGTAGGGCTTGTCTCTTTGTAGTTTTATTTATTTTTCTTTTAATCTTTGTAATATTACTGTTTCCTTTTGAAATGTAAATTGTAGTGAGGCTAAGAAAGAGATGAAGTCACATCTTAAGCCATTTATGCAGTTTTAGAAAGCGATCTTCAGTCTACCTGATGGGATCTAGTACTGGTAAGACTTTAAAAGAGCAAACCTTTATTTGTATATTTGCAAATTCGTCCAGAAATTTTAAGAACTGATTTTTAAATATTTAAAAGAACATTCCTGTGGCAGTGTGTGCAGCTGAGGGGACAAGAAATAGGAGGCATAGTTTCGGTCCTACAGATCTTTGGGGTTGGTCTTTGACACTGGTATATCTTGCTTGCTCTGGCTTTTTTCCTTTTTCCCATTGTGAAAACAAAGTGTTTCCTGGCCACCAGTCCAGTCCAGCAGCACAGTTACAAGTACTGGTTTGGTTTAGGTAGCAGCCAGTACCTCACTCTTTTTCTTATGGCAATAGTGTGGATGAGAAGAATCTTGCTGTTTCATACAGTTGCATCATTCTGTCACATCCAAGTTTGAAAAGAAAAATCCTTCAAAAGAGCAGTGTTATGAGTAAAAACATAGCCATTGAAAAAGCACATCAAGCCCACCCCTGTGCCATTATTTGATCTTTTGGAACCTCTAATCAAGGACACCAAAAGCCACTGAGAACATTCAAAGTAAGCACAGTCTTTGTGCCAACAAGGAGAAGCTGTCAGAACAACGTACAGCTCACAAATATTCCTTTAAACTAGCAGCACAAAAACTGAGTTTCAGGTTTAAAATCCTGGTTTAAGGGTTAAAACTGATCATCTATGCACTTTTAATTCAGTTTTCCTTGAAAAAAATGGATCAGCTATGTCTCTGAGTTGCATTGACAGCCTGTGAAGGAGGCAGTGGTGGCCTGCACACTTGTACTAAAGCCCATTTTGGCACCAAGATTTGTCAGAATGGATTTCTAAGCACCATCAAATTTCACTGAACATTAAGATGCAGCTAATAAATATGCAATTGGGATATGCCTACTGAGCACTTTGGGTGCTGCTCTAGGTATACATTTTTTGTTTTCTAGACTAGTCTTTGGTTTGATATTTGCAGATATTGTTGCTTCCATACCTGGTGTGTAAATGCTAAATGTAGCACCTATGATAAGTGACTAAAACATTAAGCTACATGCCATCCCAGAATATGGCAAATGCAGCATGAGGTGATGAATACATCACTGAGCATCAGTGTAGGAATAGAATGCCATTTTCAAGGTCAAGGTATTTATCAGGAGAAATCAAAATAAAGCAAATGACTGGGCTAGATACATAGCGAAACAATAAACTACTTTTTATTAGAAAGAGCTAAATTAATCAGATTCATGCCTTATCTTTAATGACTGAAAGCAACGAGACTGAGGATTTGTGTTCTCAAAGTGCTAACTACTCAGTAATATCAGCTATAATACTCCCATTTAAAAAATGACCTTTTAAAGACGCTCTATAAAATTAAATTTTAATGAGTGGTAATAAATGGGAATCCTTTCCATAGGAGGAAGTGCAATACTAGCCTGAAGCTTTTGCTGTCTGTCATCAGCCTCAGTACAGTGTTATGTATCCTCTTGCCTTGTTTTTGAGTATGGGAAGTATGATGATACTACAGCACTTTAAGAAAATGAAAATACATTTAATAGTACACTTTGTGCAAGCTGTCTTTTTGGCTGGATAATGGCGTTTCTATTGCTTTCAGGATGCTTTTTCTGAGAACTTCTTCTTCTTGTTTAGTAGCACAGTATGCCATGTCAAGGTTCTGGCATTTTCCCGTTCAATTCCTACATTGAATAAGAAGTGGCTGGCTGAAGAATAATTTTGGATGAATTAAAGGTATTAAAACATAAGTGTGTACCTCTGAGAAGAATTGTACTGGCTTTTCCAGAAGAAAAACCCTAAAAGCCAGTGGCCCTTTGGGGATTAATAAAAAAACCCAAAAAAAACCAGGAAGTTTTATGAGGGATGTGAGGAGAGCAGAAGGGGAAGAAAAGAGAGAGGAGGAGGGAGTAGCAACTTGCATCATTAAACTGGTAAACAGTACTAGAATATCAGCCTCCCTACTATCAGCAATGATTGGAATTAATCCAGGAACTCAGAATGGGTCTGTAAATGTGTCTTCAGTTGTAGCCGTTGGCATAGATTTACATTCTCAGTCCCTTGGGCACTGAATTTCATTTCCCCATTTGCTAAACGAGAACAATTTATCCTAAATCAACGATAATCAGAGTAAACACTATTATTAATTTATTGTTTCCAGACTAGGAAAAAAACAGTAAAATGAAGCTCTCTACTTTTATCAGTGCTTTCCCTACCCCTTTTGCCCTGAGGATCCTATTAGCAGAAAGCTGAGCAACTCTGTTTCATCAGAAATAAATTATGCCTCACTTTTTTAATGTAACTACTGAAGGGTTGTAAAGATTAGAAATACGTTTGAACCTGCTATCACTTGATGTTATTTTCCTTGATGTTCTGAGCTTCTTTAGGGGAATGAAACAACATGTTCTTCTGAAAGCCAAGAGCAGAGCTTTTTTAAAAGAACACCAGCTCAGATTTTGGTTGATGTTCAAAATAATTCCGATTCTGTACAGCAATATTTAAAGTAATGTATACGCAGTCTGAAACAGAACTGTCATAATTCCTGGCATGTCTAAGAGGCAGAATGTTTGCAGGGCAAATAGGTGGCAGAACTAGTCACCCTCATTTTTTAAATGATTAGGAAACTGTAATTCCCCAGAAACAGTAGACTAATTCTCACTTTTTTCACAAAGGAGCTAAGGATGAAAAAACACCTTTAATTAATAAACACTGGTGGCACTACTTTGGTAACAAGCTGCTGTAAATGAAACTCTTAATTGCCTCTGAATACAGTACTGTATACAAATCCATGTTACTCTTTAAGTGCTGGTCTTTGTTGTTGCTATTTTATATTTTTGTGGGAAGTAAAAGTAGCTTTGTCGGCCTCCTTGTTACTGAAAGTAGTTCTTGTCAACTTTCCATTTGTGGAGATCACTGAGGTTAAAAATTCACCCAAAATATTCTCTCATGATAGCTAGAAGAGGCAGCTCTCAGCGCAGGATAAATCCAAACTAGATCAAGATATGTGTGATGCTTCTGTAAATTAACCTAGGCTTTAAATCTGCAATGAAATTTTATGATGGAGGAAAATATTTTAAAAAATTAATTACTTGAAAAATAAATATATAAGAACAATATATTTGTATATTTAAGATTTTGGCACAAACTAAGTGCTTTGGACTCTTCTGTAAAACTGTGTCAATACCTTTTTTTCAGTGTAGGATGTATTCTTTTATGAAATTTTTTATTTAAATTTAATCTTATACTAAACTTTTTTGGGCTGTAACTGTCAAAGACTCTTTGAGATAGGCAGGAGCTGCATCTTCTAGACTGGTGAAGAAAACACAAGAGCAAACCGGGATAAGAGTATTTTGACTCCTGCAGTCATGATCCTTTGGTTTTTGAGTTCCCTGAACTCTTACTTCCATTGTTAGAAGTTTTGGAAATAAAAAGCTATAGATGTTTGTAATTTGTGAGGCATACCTGCACTGGCACCATAGGAAAAGCCATCCAGGTCAATCCCTGCTTAGGGACTGCAGAGACAATAAAGAGGATGGGAGACAATAAAGAAGATGGGGGAGACAGATGTTGTCTTACATAGACATGTTCAGATCTACTGCAATGATTTTAATTATAGAGAAACTTTTATCAAGTTGTAGAGCATTGTTCAACTTTTTTTTTTTTTTACCATGCCATCTTTAAATGCTTGTGAAAAATGCTGGATTTGGAATACATCAACTTAAATGTGATGGTAACATCTAAAATAAGCATTCCTGCTTTCTTCTTTTTAGAATTACTGAATGAGGGAAGAGTCACCAGTCCTGAAAAGGGCAGATGAAGATACTGGTAAGTAGTAAGACCCTGATTTTTTAATCCAGAGTACAGAATATATATTGTGAAGGAAAACATATTTGGAGTGGTTATACTTCCTTGGTTTAATGGTCTAAACAGTTCCACAAAAATTATTTCAGCTGCTTAGCATAAAGCCTCTGGGATGCACTCAGTGCCCATGCAGACATGAGGATTCTTGGTCTATTTTGGTGGGGATTTTTTTCTGTGTGGAGATTGGGTTTAGACGCAAAATGGATTATGAGGTTCAGCCTTTGCAGAAGGAGGCACTTGCACTCAGTAATAATAATCTGACACATTGATTTACAAGGGGATCAACAAGTATAAAGATGTAGCACTATTGATTTTTTCCAAACTATTGGGTGAAACTTAATTAAAATAAAAAGAGAACCGAATTGAGGGATGCTTTCAGTTTAAATTTATTGGATGAGACTATGAATGTTCTTCCGGCACAAAAGACATCCTTGCCAGCCAAGAGATCCAGTAGCTTCTTGTTTGTAAATATCACCCATTAAGAGTATTTCCCAGTAACACGACTTGAGAGTGGAGATCCAGGCTGCGAGGCAAATCCCTCCTCCTTGCACCTCCCTTTAGGTGCTGTCTAATTGCTCTGAAGTCAGCACACAGATCCGAGGAATGCTGCTCATTTCTGTTCCAAATGAAGTGCTTTGGACAAAGTAGAGCAGATGCAGCCCCTCTGAATTCCCACAACAGATGGAATAAGCAGTTCTGTTGCAGAATATTCTGGCAATGTTGAGTTATGACAGATTTGGCTTGAAATCCCTACTTTCAGGTAGGCAGAAAGAACCTTAAAAAAAGCATTTTCCAATCATCTAGAAGGAGCTTTTCGACCCTTAGTGTTACAAGGTGAGATGAGTGCACCCTCGCGTTTGATAGATTGCTGTTTGTACAAGATATGTAATATTTGCTAATGAGAAAAAAAAAAAAATTAACGTGACACTTTACACTCTGATGGTTAAAGCATAAACTTCTGGAATGTGAGAAAACATATGAAAACCACTGAGGTTGGAACGTGATGACCTTTCTTTAAGTTTGGAAAGGGCTTGTTTGAAACTCCAAGATGTGTGAGAGTGTCATTTCCTATGTTTATTATTCTATGCCTAACATTTGAAGTTCATATTTTAGTTCTTTTTTTAAATTTCTTTTTTCTAATAATTCTAAAATTTAATATGGTAGTGTGATAGCTCTTGAAAGCACAATCTATCATATCCAGAAATTAATTAAAAGGAAAAGCTACACAAATGGCTATGGAAAGGAATGCATTAATATCTTATCCAAGACAGTGTAAGGTGCAGTTTCAAGGTCAGCATGGACCAGTCTGGGTCTGTGCTGCAGTCAGAGTGGCAGCTTTGATTTCCTCACCTCTGACCCCATATCCTTCTTCCTACCTACACTGGCAATTGCAAAGGTGCAGTAGCCCAGTCAGAGGAAGAAAAGAAAACACCACTAAAACCCCCAAATGGCTCCTCTGCCTCTTCCCAGGACAACTCTGTCCTTCAGAAACATTTTTCCCGTAGGAGCAGGTTTCAGTGTGATGTCACTGTGCAGTTCTGCAGTTGGAATTGTCAGTGCAAGGGGGAGCAGCTCATGGACAGTAGCTTTGGGTACTCTGAGATCCACTGGAGCCTGAGGGGGAACTGCTTCTGAAAATGCTCAAGGCAGCAAAATCCAAAGAACTTATACATGAGTTAGAATAAATTTTAAATTATGGTATAAATGTTAATTCACAAGCTTCTATGATTCAGCTTCCTATAAGATAAAATTTTAGTTTTATCTTTAACCAGCAGTACCTACTGTCATAAAGGGTGATCTCCCCTTGGTGAGTGGCACTAAGTGCTGCAGATATCATTAGGTGCAATTTCACCCAATCAGTCATTTCTTAAAGTAAGTCAGTGTCATAAAGGTGGCTTGAGGTTTCTAGGAATCCTCACATTTACTGTTTGTAAGCAGAAATGAAAAAGTACAGTTCAGATACTTTATTAGCACTTCAAATTTGACTTGTACTTTGGGCGTTTGTATGTCTGATACTTACGTTTACATTTGCATAAAAGGAAATTTAGTGTTGCCTTTGTGGTGTTGCTACAAATACTTTTTCTGAAGAAATCCAGAAGCAGCACAAAGCTTCAAGAACTGTTTAAAAACAAATACACAAGGCAGTGATTACAAACTACAGATTGTTTTCCCTAGCAGGGAAAAGTTTGCAATCCAGAAAATGGGCAGAACCATTTATGTTATTCAAGGTCATCACTGGATAGATAGCAAGTAAATTTCAGAGTTATCTTTAAAATTATTATGACTGCTGTAAAATCAAGCCCTGACATTATCTACGTAAGGAATAAATATGGTTAAATATTAGTCTAGACAGGTTTGTGACAGATAGCTCTTATTTAAAATAGTTTTTTCATTAAACAACTCTTCTGTTGATCCATGAATCAAAGATAAACATGGGAAGAAGATATGTATATACATGTACATTACAAAATATTTGCCATCACTTCATCTCATGAAAAGTAGAAATCTTAAAAAGAAACACTCTGGGAATTATTAAAGATAAACTTTCTAGCAATTATCTGCCTTATAAGTGACTGTAGTCTAAAGGAGTAGAAAAGACTTCATTTAAAATTAAAGGAAGAAAAAAGAAATACAATAACTTTTAAATATAAATCTTATTTCGTAAACACCTCTTATTGTGTTGCGGGTTTTTTCAGTACAGTCAATGGCAAAATGCACATATTAATCTACAATTTATTTATTTTAATAATTAGTTGGTAAGGTCCACCAAACTCCTGAGGTGTTCTGTCGCCAAGAATTTTTAGTTACAAGATCCACATTGTTTACAGCTGAATCATTCACAATGTAGATCGATCAAGTTTCAGTAAAATGGTGGTGAAAATTGTATACTGAAAGAAAAGAATATTTCAGCTCAAAATATGTATTAGAGTAACCTAAACAAGGTATAAAATTAAGGCAACCCACATCCCAGGTAACTCTTGTGATGAGTGTGGGTGGAATGGTTACGCTGCGTGATGTCATGCATCACAGTAATAAATGCATGGAGAATCTTTTGGATTTCCAGTTTTCAACTAATGGTCGAACTTCTAAACTTCAGATTTAGAAGCTTTAAATGCACAGGAATATTTGACATACCTGTGGTAATTGAAACAACTTACTACTCACTCTTGACTTAAAAAAACAATTCTGTCATATCAGGAATTTTTTTCCAATAGCTGTGTTCCCACAAGCTGCTAGAAATTCATTTTTCTGTGCAAAAGCCAGAGTGGGGAATGGAGGACAAAAAGGAAAATTGGCTCTAAGGAAAAAGGATGGTATCCTAGCCAACCACATCATGCATGACAAGGGCATGATAGCTCATCATGACAAGGAGTTAGAGAAAAGTGGAGTAATTTAGTGTAATCATATGTTTAGAGAAACATAATAAGTAAAAGGACTAATGAATTCAGGTAACACGGGTTTGTCTCCTGTGCTTGTCAGGGGCCTGTAACTGAGTAAGTGTCATTGTGCTATGTGATAATAATACATCTTCTCCTTTATGCTTTCTGTCTTAACTATTTTAAACTACACGCTCATCAGGTCAAAAGCTAATGCATATTGTGTGTGTGAACAGTAACCTATTACAATGAGGGTATTTATCTTAGTTGCTTAAATAGCTCCAGTGCCGTATCCTCCTAATCATGGCTGGTGACTTCTGGCACTTGTAGTGTAACCACTGCATAATAACAGCCATGGAATTTGGTGTACATATAACCTAACCATGTCTTCTGTACATCTGATAGCTCTCTGGGATTAATAGTGTGCTTTCCTTGGAAATAGTTCTGCTGAAACTGTTATCATTTGGACATTATATTTGCATCCGTATTATTTTCTATAATTTAAATGATTTTTATAGGAAAGGGGTGAGGGGGTGCGTGTTTTCAGCAACACTGAGTAACAAACATATTGTTGAGAAATTCTCTTCCTATTCCAACCTCTCAGTAGAAAATCACTTTTTACATTAGGTCTAATAGTCAAAATGGAATATTCTCAAATTTTTTTTAAAAATGAGGAACAAATACTGGCCAACGCAGTCTGTCAGCTAAATAAGCCTATATCGTGTATTACCTAAAAATGTAGATGTTACTTTAGAGTTTGGAGTATGAGCTCAAGATTCAGATTCTCCAGTTAAGGACATGGTTCCTCTCAAAAGAATTCTTCTCTCACAAGCTTCTTCAAAACAGTTCTAATACTTTGTGTCTGGCAAGAAATATAATGAACAGATAACTAAGCTGTATTTGAAATTTTCTCCTCGAAACCTGAACAAAACAAAGGAAGTATAGTCAAATGGAACTGAATTTTTTTAAACTTGTTCTGTTAGTGCAATCTCAGAATGTCTGAGAGAATACAAACATGTTTCATCTCCAGTTTCATTCAATCTGCTTTTACTTTTTTGACAATTCAATATGGCTATTTGAGAATTTAACGTCAATTCTTTCTTTTTTAAGTCTCCCTTTCTTTCCAACTGTGCTCACATATTTTATATATATCTAATTTCACACTTGTATTTTTCACCTTCTCCACTGGGAAAAGGCTAGTAAGACTGATGTTCACTTTCTGAAACTTGTTTTTCTTTCAGTTCTGTTTCCCTAAGGAGGTTAAAAGAAGGGAAATATAAAATGCTAAATTGGAAAATTTAGGATTTTTACTACCACATAAAAGAATGCTTTGAAGGGATGGGGGAAATCCAGTTTCCATTTTTTCTGAAAAAAGCAAGTTGTCACCAAATCTCTATTTTGGAAAAAAAAAATCAATACTCTTTTTCTTAGAAGAGAATGCTTAATAATAAGAACTGTTTGTCTCCATGATGTCAGTGTGTAAAAAGTGGATGGACTCGTGATTCTTTTAGTGTGAAAAATCAGCTCTTAAAGCTCAATTTGTACCTCTGCATTTAAACTACATCCATTATGATTCTGTACTGCAACCTTTGAGTTAACAGAGGCTGCAGCTACTAGTTTATATTGAATGGAATTAATCATCACACTGTTAATCTGATTGTTTGTTCTGAAAAGTAAAATCCAAACTAATTCTTAGAGCTTGGTGACTGAACAGATGTTGACATGAGTTGTGTACTCAGTGCTGCTGTAGAGGGTAGGCTTCAAGCAAACACTTGTATAGCAAATTTCAGACTTTTTGGTTTGTCATTGCTGTTGGTGATTTCAAGATGCACAGCAGACATGAGTAACTCACTGAGCTGTTCCCCCAGTGACAAAGACAAACATTCCTCTGCAGCAGCACCTGACCCAGTGGCTGTGCTGGCACCAGAGGCCAAGGCACAAGATGTCATTTCAGACATCCAGGGTCACAGACTGGATCGTGGAGGAATAGCAAACCACCATGCCCTGCCTTCCTGAACAGCTCATCACCTTTGGGCAGGACTCTCTCCTTGGCCAGTTCATCTGATTGTAAGTTCTATTTGATTTATTCTCAAGTTCTATTTAATGCCAGCATAGGACTGTTTGCATGCGATTTCTCTCCCTTTTGGTTTATGTCCTCTAATCAGCTTGCTCCAGCAATACACAGAATTTTTCTAGACAATGTATTACCTCCTTCAGGCTGTCTTACACTGTCTGATTGCACTTCTCTCTCCTGCACACAGTGTGTTCCTGGTCCTCACCATCCATAATAGCTTGTAGCCATAGATACCATGCACAATTCAAACAGGACTCTTCAAGGCTCCACATTTGCTCTTGTAAATATTTTGATGAAAAGAGTGATTATATTTCAGATCAAGGCTTCAACAGGAATATTAGTTAAAAACACTGATAAAGAGAAGTAAAAGTATGTGCTCAGCAGTATGTATCACTAAGAGTACTGGATGAAGTCGAAGCTGAGATTCACAACTATTGCATGCTAGCATGAAGTGCTACTGAAAGGTACTTTATTTTTATATTAGTGATCTCTCAAGGCTTGATCAAAAGTCACTTGCAATGAAGATAAGACTTTCCATTGATTTCAATTTGCTTTGGGACATAGATCTTTTATAGTTTTAATTAATAGCTTCAAAATTGTGTATTATGCAATTTTTAAAGTGCTCAGGATGAATTCAAATGTAAAATATTATTAGTATATTCTATTCCAGTTGTAGGCAGCATCCACATCAACTACTCTGAGGGTATTAAACCACAGAAAGAGTTGAATTGTTGTTTTTTTTTTTTAAGGGGGGGTGTGTAAATCCCATATTTATTATGACAATTTTTTTTATTTAATGTTATCCTTAACCTCATTAAGGAAATTTTTTATAAGCATTTTTTTCAAAGCAGAAGTTCTGTCTTTGTATATGGCTATTAAAATCATTATACATTTTTAGGAGTAAATAAATTTAGGAGAACAGAAATGCATAATGCAGCACCCTTTTATCAAGGGCATATACCACGCACCAGATGGAAAACAAACTGTGTTTACAACATTACCACTATCGCCACTGACACTACGAGATCTACAATATGTTATAGCAGCAGCTCCATTAACCTTGCTAGTTCTGTTAGAGTTGTCTGGTACTTTGCCCAATCTGTGTTTGTTGTCAGCAAATGGATCAAATTAGGAGATTTTCATTCTGTTTATTGACCTTTTTCCTCCTTTCTCAATTTAGGCCATAGTTCATTCAAAATTGTTCTACCATTGCTCTGTAAAATACTGCAAATAGATGACTCTGGATCTGTCTGCTACTCCACATGTAAATTATACCATCTTACCTCAGAGGTGAAACTTCAGAACAACCATTGATAGCAAATGTGCTGTAAAAACACCAGTCCCTGCCTAGGTGATGGCTGGCAATGTGCCTCGCTGAGGCTGGTGACCTTTAGGAGCAGCATTAGGACATGCTGCTGTCCTTCAGTGCAGGTTTGCCCATGGGAGCTTTCACTTTTCAAATTAGAGCAATCCTCACCACTCCTATTTATGTTCTTAATGTGGTCATTTGACAACTGGGGGAGCGGGTGGGAATGTTTTATTTTGTTAAAATGAGTTAACTAGAAGAGTGATTCTGTTGCCCTTGCCTCGATGCCTTCCCTCCAGACCCGTGAAAGGATGTTTAGTTTCTAACCTGTGCCTGTCTCAGTAGAGGTACTTCACACCACCATTCCATTATGAGTTCAGTTCAGCAGGAACCACTGCAGGCCCATATGTTCCCACCCTGTGTTTGTGCTGCAGAAATTCACACACAGCCACGTGACAGCCCAAGTCTGTGAACTGATCCAGCCCAAACAGAACTGCTTGCTGCTGCTGCAAGTTTTGGCTGGATGCATTTCCTACCTCGCTGTGTGGCTACAAAAGCACTTCCACCATAAGGGCAAACAGAACCAGGTGGCTTTGTGTGAGGAGAAGAGCACAGCCACTCCCCTCCCTAATGATGCTTAGCAGATTAAACTGATTGTGGACTAAGATGTTATGTTAGCTAGAAAATTACAATGCCTCAGGAAGCCATTTTCAATTAGATTATCATTTGGAATAAAGTGATGTCCTCCATATACCTACTGGCAGACACCTAAGCCCTTTCTTAGCATTTATTTTTTTCTCCGCTTCACAGTTCAGTTCATTAAAATCATAAAGGAAACAAAGCTGTAGGGGTAAGAAAATTATTTCAAAGACTGAAGCAGAAGTAACCCGATACTGGCTTTGTGCAACCTCCTTTCCAATTCTTCCTGTTGTGTGAGCAGTGCTGAGCAGGCAGTTGTGATTTAGATCAACACTACTTGCCACAGCAAGCTGAATAACCTCCTGACCTTCAGTTCTATTGTGATACACAGGTTTCATTTTCTCTCAGCTAAAAGCAACTTATACTGAAGAGAAAATAAGGCCTTCTTCTCAGTCTGGACAAGATTTAAGACATTGCATCAGCAGTCAGGCAGACTGAAATGGTAGGGTTTTTTTCTACTGTATAAAATATGGCAAATTTAAAAGTTGGTTGCTTTTTTGGTGCCCTTTTATTGATCTACATCTTACACGGAAAAGAAAGGTTTTTATATGAGAAATAATGAAGGGAAAAAAAATTAAGAATTTTAAGTTTTCGGCATTCATCATTGCTGCATCCCCATTCTGCTTAAAGCCTCTGCCAATAAATCATGGTCTGTATAAGGACAGCCAGAACAACGCTTATGATTCTGAACATTTACCCCCAATTCTTTCAAATTTAAATAATATACAAAACAGCTTTAGAATCTATCAGTCATTATAGCAACGATAGGCAGGGGTTATTTTCTCTGTTTGTAAGTACAATATTTGCATCTTGATGCCAATCTTATCTTGCCCTGGATCTGAAGTTTTGTTGCATAGGCTGAAGCCATTTGTTGAAAGTCTTTTGTTAGTTTGAGTGTGCCTCTGCAAAGCAGCTTGATGTTTTCAGATGAGGGGTGAATCACTTTGGAAAAAAATTCCATTATAATCATCATTGTTGGTAGGGGCAGGAAGGACACAGACGTAAATGAAAATATATTGATTTACAAAATCCTGAGTTCATCATTGTAATTGCAGTTATTTATATTATCAGGATTGGTACTACCAAGGCAAAAGTTGTGGCTATTGGCTTCCCTGGTTTTAGCAAGGGAGAGCATTTAGGATATAGCTTATTCCAGTAGGAACTGATGCATAGCTTATGGGCATTTATAAACATGGTTTGAGTGATATGATGTCTTTGACTGTGGAACACAGACACCTACACTGACTTGGATGCATTCTTTGTAAAGCCTGTAGGCCACACTTGGTTTCTGTACAAGATCTGCCTACACAAGAAAGCAAAAGCATCCTTTATTTTTAGTCAGGTTTAGTTCATGGGTGTACTACTAGTAGTGTAATGTAGGTGCACCAATAAAGTAAGCCTGGGCAAATTCTGTTTGAGGTTAAACTGGGGGTCAGAAATAAAATAATTGCAGTTTTGCCTTTCTGGCATTTGCTGGAAAGACTTCTAAAGAATGCACCATGTTGGGAGAAAACTTATCCTTCCATAGCTGCATTAATTAATCATTAAACTGTGTATTCCTAATGAAAGAAAGTGTATACTTTGCCAAGTAAAGGCGACTGCCCGAGTTTGATCTGCTCTTGAGAATTACCGAAGATAAAGGGCTGAGGTTTTTTTCAAGGCTATCTTAAACAAAATATTTAATAACAACAACATAGTATGCACTTTCTTCTTCAAGGTTATTCTCAAAATATTTACGATAATTTATTTACTATACCAAGTAGCATTTATTTTAATGTATTGGTATTATGCATGTTGTCTTCCATATTTGCTTTCAAGATCAGAAGTAATATTTCTGCCCATGTAAGGTATTTTCCTTCTTAATTTATCACAACTATTTTCAAAAATATGTTTCTACCTGAAAATACTATGCATAGGCACAGTGTATCTGCTGTCTGAGATTTCTTTGTGTTTACTACTGGAGTTGGCTTCTCTGCAGAACTGTCAAAGCAGATGAAGCCAAACAGTCATGAAACAGTTTTGGAAGCCTCCATGAGATCTGTCATATTTACCTTTAACAGACTGCAGTATGAGGCTGAAACGGGATCTCCTGTCATAGCAGAGTTGAAATACTGCTTTTCTGGGTACCTGATAATAGAAGAGGTCACTTTTTAGAGCATCTTACCTTATAGTAAATGGTTTAAGAGAAGTACCGGTGAGCCATCATTCATTCCAGCCTGTTATAGACAACTCCTTGTCAGTAACAAGAGAACAGGGAAGCCCAAACTGATAACTGAGTTCTACCGATATCACTTGTGTATTCATTCCTTCATGTACTTTGCCTTTATCTTTCAGTGTTTCTGAAAGATAAAATAGTGCTTAGGTTGATCAGAAGAAGCGGATAGGAAGAACTGTTTGGACATAATGAGAAATAAGATATCTTAAAGTAGAATCTATTTGTTTCTCCTTTTCACTAACACTCCTGACATGATATTCTTTTAGAGGCTTTATTATGAGCACGGTTTTATCTATAATGCATTTGGGCAGATATGTAAAGGAGCAAGGGAAGGGAAGGAATAGAAAAAGACAAGGAAACTAACAGCGGCGGAGTAGATACCAAGCTTCTGTGGAAGCATCAGTCAGGATAGGAAATGATAATCTTTCCTAACAAAGAGAAAAGTCTGAACAAGAATGCCCATGGACAAATAAAGAGTGACCCTGGTTGCTCCAGCATGGTTTGGTGGTGTGTATTTGTGAGTCTCCTGCGCTTTTGGTCACTCTTTAGAGCAGTAAGTTTCTGTGCAGAGTATTTGGTTTTACTCGGATGTTATTGCAGTTATGTTTGTGGGCACAGATCCAGAATCATGCAAAAAGGGCAACAGTGTATGGACTTCATTGTTGTCCTCTCCCACACTGCAGCATGAGAAGAAGTAGAAGGAAATAAGCAAATAAGCAGGGAAATGCATTATGTATGATCATCTAATACCTGCTGCCATTTTTCTTTACCATGTACCTTGCCCTTGTTCTTTATGCTTTTGTAACATCTTCATTCCATTATTGGAATCCTGTCTTTATAGACATGCAGCTTAAATCTATTCACTGCTTAGTAGCCTAAAGAATAAGTTCAACCTGTTCTTCAAAAGATTTCTTGGCTCCCAGAGTGTTATGTATACACTATTGCTTCACAGTTCAGGGTGGTTTGGGCCTCAGGGGACACTAATTTCTACCAGATTTGTTACAACTTCTTGTTCAATATCTTTACCAATCTTCTGGGTGTTTAAATGCTAGTCAAGGTTGTAGCTGGGAGGGGTGAATAGCAACAGGGATGAATAGACATGGACACAAGGCTGCAGTGTGACTTAACTCATCTGAATGTAGTCATTTATCTCTCTCACTAAGGTCTGTAATAATCAGGAATCCTCATAAACCATAGATCAAATGCATTTTAAAAGGTAAATTCTATAGTTCTGTCTCATTTCTATGAATACTGTTTTGCAGCTGAAAGTCCATAGAAATTCCTGCAAGGCATTAACTGACTGAAATACAGAGCCTCGCACAGAGGAATGTAACCTGTCGCTAGTGGTTCCAGGCACTTCCTCAAAAGAAATAATACTAATGAGAAAGAATAAGTATTCTTTATTGCTTCTTCTGATTTCTTTTATTTTAAAAGTTCAATCTTAAAATTTATACAGAGAAAAGTATTTAGTTTTACTAAAACACAACTGGAGAGGTGCAGCAGCACTTACAGGACCTGGCTAATGACAGTAACGGCTTTTCATGACATCTGCTTGGTAGGCTTCAGAATGACCTTGTCAAAGTTAAAAGCTCATAACATTCATATTTTGTTTTTATAGCATTATGATTCTGCATAACAGTGCTAAAAACAAAACCACAGTATAATTATCCTGTCAATCAAGCTGCCAGAAAAGGCATTTTCCACTAGCTTTGTACCTACTAAACTGTAAATAATTTATAAAATTAGAAGTCAAGACTAAGTGGAGGCATTTTGGGGCTGGTTAAGCACTTGTCAGAGCTCTGTGGTTTAAGCGACCCCACACTCTGAGCTCTGGGTGCTTACTGCTGTCCTGTGAGTGTGAAAATGGTCATTTGTCCTTGTATTGCTGTGCATGCACCTAATAAAAATATCAAGCTGTTAATAGAGCTGTGAACAGGTGTACAGTGGATGTTGTCATGATGTTTTATTCATTTGAATTTCCAGCCCATTTAGTCTCACCCAATGAACAACAAAAATATTTTCTTCATTATCTCCAATTAATGTAAATGTCAAATATTTGAATATATTATCACACCGATAATTCAGTACATTGGTTGATTTGTGGAGTATTTGCATTAAAGTGACAATTAAAACAAGGGGAAAAGTAATCCAGAATGCATGATCTTATCTGCTGTCATGTTCCTACAGAGATGTTGTACTTGCTTCTCTGAGATCTTTTGACTGTGGTAAACAAGTTGCTTAAAGCCTTTGAGCTTACCATTGTTTGTATCTGTCTTTTAAAAATGATAGTAATTCATTTGTATTCAATTCAAAACAAGGTTTATTGGCTATTCATTGTCTGTTCTGTTCAGCTTGGATAGGGTTAATTGCCTTCCTAGTAGCTGGTGCAGTGCCGTGCTTTGGACTTCGTGTGAGAACCATCCTGATAGCACAGGGGTGTTTGAGCTGCTGCTGGGCAGTGCTTGCACAGTCAGGGACTCCTCTGCTTCTCCAGCTGCTCTGCCAGGGAGCAGGCACAGGGAGCAGGGGGGGACACAGCTGGGACAGCTGACCTCAGCTCACCCCAGGGATGTTGCAGACACCTTCCCCAGCATCCTGCTGAGCAATACAGCAGGGCAGAGTTGGCCGGAGGTGGGGACCCAGTGATCAGGGACTGGCTGTGCATCCCTCAGCAGGTGCTGAGCAATCCCACTGTGCATCATGTGGTTTGCCTATTCTTTTATCATTATTACTGTTTTCCCTTCCTTTTCTGTCCTATTAAACTGTCTTTATCCTGACACACAAGTTTTGCCCTTTTTCTGTTTCTCTCCCTGTTCCCACCGCCGGGAGGGAGTGAAGGCTCTGTGGTGCTCTATCTGCCTGCCAGCTTAAACCACAGCACACTTTAAAATTTAGTTGACAGATACTAATCTCTCACAACAGAGCTGTTCTGAGGGCAGAAGTCTGCTTTATGGATATATAAAAACAAATGTGTTCTGACAGGATGGAGGCAATAAAATAATTATAATTTGTTTATCTTTCGATAGTTCTCTCTCCTTTACCTTTTTTTGTGCTCATTTGTGACTTAGTCTGTGCCTGCCCGCTCGATTCTGGTGGGGGAGTGTATGTCCCACTGCAGCTCTGGGCAAGGAGTGGGGCAGGTGGGCAGCTGAAACTGTGCCTGCATGAGTAGGACTCTGCTACTTTTGGGATAACTCTGCTGGGATGTTCTGCACATACCCAGAGAGCACACTTGGGACATTAGAAACAAGAAGAAAATTATTTCTCTCTCATGCTTAATTTCTTGGCACCTCTAAAACTTCTGTTACTTGATATGATTGGTAGAATGCTTGCTGAGATCCGTACCAATATTTGGGGCCTAATTTCTTTACCTTTTTTTCTTCACTTTTTTTCTTCACTTTTTTTCTGTTGTAGAGCTAAATTTCACATGAACTCCGTAAATGCACATAGTAATTTCAAACAGCCCTTTCTCACATGGAGAAAATATGAAGCAAAAATAACCCAGGAATCCACACAAACTATGGCTCATCATCACACACTCTACATGGAAAGAGTCATGTGGTCATCACACATTTTCCTCCAAGTTTTGCATATGACCAAAATCTGCTGTGGCGAGAACATTGGACATGCTTAGTTTATTATTACTAAAATTTGTGCAAGTTTCCATGGAAAGTTTTTAGTCGTTGAAGAACCACAGAAACACTCAATAGCATTTCCTATCCATCCTTCCTTCCCTCCACTTGTAAGAACTAAATATTTGTGGTGTTTCACCAAAAAAAGAAGTTTCCCTTTGTGCTGCTTAGCTGTGTTTTCAGTAGTGTTAAGTGCAGCATATCAAGATTGTGGCAATCCCATCCAGTTCTGTTTCATGTCTAAGAATTTAATTAAGGGAGTAGGAGACAGGTGACTGTGGAACAGGAGGGTGGCTATGGGAAAGGCAGGATTTTGCTGTTTTGTAGTCATATATTTATGCACACACCACATGCTGAGATTTTATACCTTTTTAGACTGGTGAGGCCGAAAGAGCTGCAGGTAGGATATGCTGCTTTTCTTTTTTTCTCTTACAAGCCAAAATTAGTTATTATTTTACAGTAACTGGAATTCTAGGTTTTTGCAAAAAATGTCAGCCTCTTAATTATCTACTCTTTTTTTCCTGGTGATCCTCCTCTAATGCTGGGCTTTATACTCTCCTCTGAGATGATCATGTTAAGAGTTTCAGAAGCAACAAAATTCTACATTCCCCCAGCATCATGGGAGCAAAATAATTAGGGAAGATGGGAGAGTTCCAAGAGAACTGGATGGTCTGGAGTGCAGCGGATGTTGCAAGAGCATTGGGACCATAGCTGGTTTAGTTTGTAATAAATGAAATGAGACGGTAAGTTGGGGCATAAATCCTAGGTCTTGGATTCAGAAGATGGCAAAAGTGGCTTAGTACCTCTGATTGAAAAGATAAAATAAACCTGAAATACCAGCTATGGAGAAATAGTGATAGAAATGTAGATGGGAAAATATTTAGACCTTTTGCATATTTCTTGTATGAGTTGCTCATGAGAAATAATAAAAGGCTAATGTTTCTCTTTTTCTAAAGAAACTCCTCATCACTGTGGTCTGACTTTAAAGCTGTTTTTGTTATGCCTACAGTGGTTCAAATCAAATGTCTGAATTTTTAGAGGTTGCTTTGATTTTCTTCTGTTACCTTTGCAACATCACCAACATTCAGAGAACCAAATAATGATCCAGCAAGGTGCAAAGTAGTTGGCATTATTAATAAAAGTAAAAGAGAAGGGACCTGAAAGGGAGCAGAGTGAGAGAGAGGATTCCTAGGAAGAGCATGGTTAAAGTTATTCCATTTCTGTAGCTGAGGTCACAGGGGACTGTCTTGTGTGGTAAAGCTTTCATGCTTTATGATCACACAGAAAATTTAATCCCACTCTGGTTAAAAATGCCAGCTTCATGCCACTGCAGAGGGAAACATACAGCTTATGAATTTGTAGAATAAATACAAGAAGAAAATATTGCAAAATGCGTTCAAGCAGGCTAATAGATTTTTAATGTAAGTTCATAGTAAAAATGTTTATAACAGCTGAAACTTACTGTGTAAAACGATGCAAATAAAGAAATGGGTAAAAACTGTGAGAAGATCAACTAATCTATTGTATTATTGATCAGTAATGATCAAAAGAGCTTTATACAATCCTACATAGCCTCATTATGGGTGTAAGGTATGGAAGACAATATACTCTAGTAGAATAGGAAAGAAATTTGGATGCAGTAGGTAAAATCAGAGGTAGCACAAACTGGAAATAATAAAGGAATCTGTACGTGTGAGCAAAGCTTTGTGGGACAATGTATTTTAAGTTACAGAGAAGGTTTCTCTAACAGCTTCCTCAAAATTTATATCGTGGTAAATTAAAAGTATAATGAATATTAATTTTGTATCTGCAGACTATCCTGAATTGCAGAGGAGGGAAGGAAGGAAGGCAGGAAAAAACCCCAATGCCTCAATTCTACCTGAAGGAGGAGGGAAAGGGGAGATCCAGGGTTTTTTTTAACCTGGAAGTTTCATTTAATTGCTTTCACTTTGGTTTTGCTGAAGTCTTGGCATTTATAACTCCTAAAGTCACTTCTGTGTTGGGCGCTGCCACCGCCTGTGCTTGTCTTCACTGCTGGGGAGGTGGGGGCACAAATCCATGTAAGCTGCTGCCCTGCTCCCCTTTCCTGTCACTATCTCTTGAGGTGCTTTATGAAATAAGAGTTATTTTATGACAGTAAAAGCAAAAATGCTTCCATTTCATGGTTGTTTTGAGTCAGTCTTTTTATGTTCAATCCCTTTTATCCACGCTGTTCTGTGTCACTGTCTTGGCAGTTGTTCAGCTTTGGGTCAGGCAAGTGTCTCAAGAGACTACAGTTCAAGTGTGCCCAAAAAAGGAAAGAAAGTGGGTTTTTTAATACAGTGAAAACCTTTTTTTCTTTATTTTTGCCTGACTTAATATAAACTTTAAATCCAGGGCATTACATGATTCAATTTAAAATTTCAGTGGGAGGTTTTTTTCCCTCAAAACAAATTAATTGACCTACCCCTAGCTGATAGTTACCTGTTATTCCCAAACTCTCTATTGGTTCTAAATGTCCAAATTATTTTCTCAGATTTCTTGGCAGTTAGGGATATGTGTAAATAATTGGTCATAAAAGGAAGAGACTGCAGTGGGTAAAGGGAATTAAATGTCTTCCCATTTCATTCAGGAAATACTTAACCAGAGTTTTTAGAGTACTCTTATCCAGCAAGTTAATCTAATTTCCCTGCAGTCATTATAACTAACTTTTATCAATGAATTGAGTGATTAGTGACTACATCATAGCTGACAAGTCTTCCCATGCACAATAATGTAAATTTTGGGAATTCATGGTTCAGAATTCACCTGGTGTAATTCACATATGATGAGTGTCAAAACTTCAACACATAGTAATTTGTTGTAATTATGGACTATCATTTAAATTATATTTTTACATGTAATCAATGAATAGCATTGGTTATTTCTGATCATTTGTAGTGCAACACAGAGATACAGATAAGGGGAAAATGAAGAATGTATTTGAAAATAATCTAACAAAATGTCAGTGTTCAAACTGTAATTTACCAATGAGTATCCAAAAAAACCCCAAACCCTGAACATGAGCAGGAGAAAGCAAAGATGCTTTACAAATATCTTTCCCTTTGTAGTTTCTCTAAAAGAAATACCAAGGAGTGTTCAACTCCAATGTATTTTAAGTAATTGATGAAGAAAATTTTCCTGGCAATTACTTTTAATGTCGGTATCTCAAAGGATAATAATATTTGAGCCTCAGGCCGTGCAATTGTATCTTCTGCTGCCTGCATTAGAAATAATGCTTAGATTCATGCGCTTAATTCTCTAGTCCTTGCTCTCTTTGTAGCATTCTGCATCATAGCAAAAATATACTTGAATAAGTATGTTCTATTTTTTCCTAAAGTTATTTTAGAGGTACGATGCTGTAGTATGTGTAGGGAGATAAACTAATCATAACATTGTGTGTGATGCTAAAGGGCAACAGAAGTGTGCCTGAGTGGAGACAGATAAGCTTGTGCAGCTTTTAGAATTTTTAAAGCCACCATGTTTTGGACTTTTTTTAAAAAATGTTAGAAAATGATTTCTGGCTTGCCCCTGAAAATGCTGCATTAATGAGATCACATGCAGCAGGAAGCTCAGATCTGAGTTGAGAACCAAAAAGATGGTATGATTTGCTCAAAATTCTTTTAACATCTTTTTTGCGCTAATGACTGAATGACTTCCGAGAGAAAGAGCCTCAATGGTGTATTTCTACAGCTCTGTGCTCAATAGCAAGGCCAGCTAGAAGTCTATTCAGTGATCCTTGCAAATTAGGACTGCTTTAGGCATGTGACGTCTCCCAGAAGGCACCCCAGCAGATGAGAGCAGTTGGGAAGTAATAAGCCTCTGCCATTCAGGATCAGTAATTTATGACCCTAGAAATAATGCAAAGTGTGACTGAAATCAGCCTTTCTAGATACCACAATAACAATAAAATGGACCCTTTTGTTAATATCAGTAGGTGTGCTTCTGATTTCTGCAACAGCTTCCAGGAGATGCAAGCCCAGGTTTACAGACGGACAATCGGCCTCTCGGCTTTTGAGGGTTTATTTCTGAAGGAGAATTCCCTTTTTCAGTTTGCACAAATGAGGCAGCTGCAGGCACGTGTGGCTATGCACATAGACATGGGTAACAGTGATAGGGGTGCACTTCCCTGCTTGTAAAAAACCTGCAGCCAGGGTTCTGGTTGCAAAGCTGACAAAACACTGCAGGGTGAAAGATGTGCAACGTGTAACTGTGGTCTGTTAGAGGAGCTTGACCTATTGCACTGTGTGCGTGCTCACAGCAGAAAAAAGCTTCATGGATTAATAGAAGCAACAGTGTTCAAGTTCATCGGGGGATTTTTGTGCTTTGGGAAGACTATAAATGAAGAGTTAATTGAACAACAACAAAATAAGTATCAAGACAATCCCACAACCTATTTTTCGATAATTGTTTCTTCTCTTAAGAGAACATTACCTCTCTCACAGATGGTCAGAGTGATGCATTTGGGGAAATCAGCCAAACTTGGCTATTTTCCTGGTTGCTCTGCCTAGTAACTGCAGCATTTAACCCCAGAAGTATTATTTAACTTTGCTCCAGATACCATTTTAATCAAAAGTACTCAACTTCACAGTTGGAAAACTCTTCTTAAGGTCTCTGAACAATTTTTTTTTTTTTTTTTTTTTAGTGTTTTGGACTTACGGAAACAAACTCTGCCAAAGAAAAATTAGCTTACTTTCAAATCACTTGAAAAGGGATTCCTGAAATATGACTGGTGAAAAGGTTTAATGAATCAGGTTTATGTCATATTGGTAGGACAATACAACAGTCAAATCAGTGGTGTGAAGAAAAAATATTTATTTCTACCTCAGACACTGACATACATAGAAAGATTAAATAGTTGGAACACTCATGTGAAGCTGGGTGGTTTGACTGTTCGGATGAGTACATTCTCTGAACTAAAATCCAGGACTTAGCCTCTCTTTTCTCTAGTACCTTATGCCTACAACAATGTTTCCAAGTGATTTTGGTGTAAACTTGAATGTGCAAAGATGGTGAGGCAGTGAGGTGCTAGTGTTTGGGATTAGGTAAGGCCACTTGTCCGTGTGGTTGCCGTGGGCAGGCAGAGGTTGTTCCTGGCTCAGGGGACCTGTTCCTCTCTGCTCTCAGGCAGAGGGATCCCCTTCAGTCAGGAGCACCCCAGAGGTCAGCGGGTGAGGAGAAGGAAGGAGCTGGATGGCTCACCTGTCCTTTTCCCTCTATCACTTGTGAAGGCTCAGATCTTCCACAAAGGTTGTACAGATACCATTTTTAGACATGAAACTGCAGCTGAAACAATGATGTTTGACTATGACAGCTCATTCAATGCAAGCTGAGCTCTTGTGAGATGCATGGAAAATCATCCTGTCATTACTCTTGGAAAGAGCTCCTATGATATTTCAGATGACCTGTAGTTTTGGTTTCTTACCCCATTCCTGTTCTGTACTTTGAAGGCAGAGTTTCTTCACAGAGAAGTTTGATCTTTTGCCAGTCACTGCATTTGTGGAAATTATTCCCCTTCTCACCGTTCCTAGGTGAGCTGGGCTTCCATGCTGCAGAATGCTTTGGGTTTGGCTCCAAGCCCAGCACCTCAGCACATTCCTCTTAATGGACCTAATTTTTTCTCTTTTATTTTTTTGTTCTCTATCTACTTTTCTCTTTGCTGTCTGTATTTTAGTCCAAGCAAAGTTTTATTTGTATGATAAGCGTGAGTGGGCCAGCCCACCTCTTGCACAGCTAGAATGTCATTTCTTTCCAACTCTACTTTGCTTCCCCTCCATGGAACTGTCACTCTGCAAAACAGGCATGGATAGGGAGCCTAGAAAGGCAGAAAATACTTCAGCAATAATTGAGTCAGAAATTATTTTTTATGAAATATTTTCTTCAGATAAAACTGTATTTACTTTTTCGAAAAAGTATATAATGTTTTTTAAAATGCTAAAAATCATCTGTTTAAGGAATCTCTTGCCAAAGAAAAGGAATTAAAAAAAGAAACAAACAAAACCCCCATATTAACTATCTCCTTATAGTCATCTACCAGGTGCAGCTAGGGCTGCTTGTATTAACTCTTCCAGTACCTTTGTACACACCCATCATTCTTCCAGAAAACGAAAAATTCTATTTCCTCAGAGAACTGTGTTCCTTTCTGAACACTTCACACTGTGGACAGGTCTCCTTTACCCGGATTGGTTGAAGCAACCTTTCCCACATGGCACATGTTATCACTCTCTGACAGTCGACAGCAGAGCTTTTTATGTTTGTTCTCCCTAATCTATTTGAGTACAAAGATCTGGTTTAGTGCAAGTGAGCTCTTTTTAAACTGCTTAAAATAACCTGCATGTTGCAGATTAAGAGGTTGTGGAACACACAGACGAGCAGCTCTCTGGCAAATGCAAAGGAGTGTTACTCTGATTTGGAGTGGCAAGGCAAGTGTCTGTCCCACTGGAAAACCCACTTGCATGGCTGCTCATCTGTTAACACCTCTGCTGGCAATTATCCAGGACTTACTGGGGGAAGAGACTGTTTGTTTATTTAGTGTTATGAAAAAGGATCTTAGGTATAACTGTCCAGCAGCTGAAGAAATTAAATCTATTTAGATATGCTAGAGAGGGAGCTTCTGCAGGATGCAAATGTAAATATTGCTAAGGCATCCAAATGTTAAAAGGAAATAGCCTGGTTTAATGGATTAAAAATAAATGCTTCATTGTAGAGATGTTCCTTAATGTTAAACTGCTTAGTTTATTTCAGAGTAGCTGTAATATATTAAAGCGTGATAGTTTGTGATTTGTTCATAATGAACAATTCTGTTAACTTCTAATTTTCAGCTCTCTAAAAAAAAGAGAACACAGAAACAAATCACTTCTATTAATTGCTTTTATTCAATTCCAATTATAATGACAGTGTTTAATGCCAGCTTACTAAAGTCCAGTATGTTACTCATTACCTATTTAGAGGACTTGCTCAGCTTTCTATTTATAGTTCGATGTTAAGCACAAACGGTGTCTGTTTGAACAAGAAAGATTATTTCTGTCCCTCTACGTGTGGACATCATTCCACAAATATCTCTAAATCCCATGGAAATGTTTACAGTTTGGTCAGTAATGTGCTGGAGAGTAACTGTTGTAAGTAGTCAAATGGTGCCCTGCCTTAAAATGACAACTTGTGTGTCCCTGTGGGCTGGCGTGGGGCTGGCCAGGATGGAACACCCTCAGACACGGGAGAGAGCGAGCTCTGGGTGGTGCTGGGTAGTTTGTTCTGAGGCAATGACTGAGTTACTGGGGTAGTTCTGATGCCTAAAGAGGCCAGCCTGGAAACAGACACTAGACAGGAGTAAGGGAATAAAGGTGCATATTTATTGGAAAGGCCTTCAGAGGCACACCCTGGGCAGGCCAAAGGCTGCACCCGAGATGGGCCCCGAGTCACGAGTTCTTCACACTGTTATAGGTTTGGTCCATTTGCAGATCAGCATAAATTCACCAATTAAACTTTAGCTAATGATGGAACTGCCCCTCAGCTCGCCCCCCTTCTCAAGGTGCTGGGTTACCCATTTTGGGCCTGGGATGGGCTGGGTGTCCTTGCAGAGCAGGCCTGGAGAGGCTTTGTTATGTCTGTGTGAGCATGAGAGAGCAGCAGCTGACAGGCTGCAAGGCAGCTCAGAGTTACACACTAGGGATACAGAATTTGAAAAATGTAAAAGCTAAAGCCTAAGGCATCAGTTCCTGCAGGAAAGGGGATCGTGGAAATGCTATCTGGCACTGGTGGCACCAACAGCATTCCTAAACTTGGAGTCAAGGTGGTGTGTCCAACTGGTACTGGTATCCTGCTGGGGTTTAGTATTTTCTTTGACAAACAAAGTACTTTCTTTGAAACAGCAAGGAACTGGCAGAATGATCCAGCCCTGGATCATTCAGTGTGGAAACAAGGACACGCGTTCCCCTGTGATCTTGTGGGAGTTGTGTTGGTTCTCTTACCTCTCCCCCAGATGTAGCTCTCCCATTTTGCCTCTGTATCACTCAAACTCTTTGAGGTCCTTCCTTTGCCTCGGGAGTCTTTCGGGCTCCTGCCACAAGCCATAGTTGCTTCTGCTTCCAGTCTCTAGTGCTTTTAAAAGACAAGAAGAAAATCTACCTGGGGTAAGCTGGAAAAACTAGAACCTCCATAATCAGAAACAATTTTGTTTGGCTAAAGGTTTTAACAGAAAACTCACAGGGCTTAACAAATCTGAACAGGCATCTCTCTAAGAATTATTTTGTTTATTGTGTTTTTTGTCTCTTAGTGAAATGGCTTAAATAGTTTCACCACATCAGATTGGCTTGTTGCTTCAAGAAGGTTTTAGAAGCTTGTTCACTCCCTCTGATAGCTTTTTTGTGGAAAACACATTTATGATTTGTCAAAGGAAGAAAACTAAACTAATGAAATAAATACTACCTAATAGTACCTATTCAGCTTCTTTTCAGTTAGGGATCTACTTCGTTTTCAAATTAGGGACAGCTGAGCTCCCTTATGTTGAATCATCGTTTTTCAAAGAAACCAAGGCAGCTCTTGTATTGTCTCAAGGTTGAACATGGAGAAGAAAAAAATGTGAAATGTGAAATTCTCTTGCCTTTTTTACATATTTTTCTTTTTTACAAAAATAATAGAGAATTCATAAAGAAATTTAAATCTCTACAAGCTGCATAGCAAAGCAATTTGGCCTGAATATAAGAACAAAAGTATGGAAGAATACTTTTTTTTCTAAACACGGATTTTAATTAGGAAGAAGGTCTGAGCCAGACTGTTGTTTTCAGGTCTGCACCAAACCAAGAGTTTTAATTAGTCCAGAAAGAATCAAGAACTTGACATGCTCTATCAGGATTAAAGAGGGTGGGGGAAAGGCAGGGGGAATAGTCAGACACATAGAAAGCAGTTTTTTGTCAGCTAGGGGAATACCATTAACCCATTTGTCAGATAGCGTACATATACTGCTCTCCAGAGTATTAACTAATTGTTCCTACATTAAAAATATTTTCTTGTATGAATTACAAATAAAAGGAGCTTTTTTTTATTCTCCTTTGGTTGCCTTTTTTATTTTTTACTATCACAGTTTATTCAGTTGTGTTTTTACATGTGTATTTAGCAGGTCAGTTGGACTCCAGATGATCTTCAGAGGTCCCTTGCAACCCCAACTGTTCTGTGATCTACTTTGTCAACTATTTATGCCAGATTTTGGCAGATTGCTTTCACTAATAACATTAATTTACTGTGTCGTGTAACATACTTTGTTTACTATTTCATGTCTTAGAAAAAAAATTGTCATGCAGTTCTATTTTCCTCAGTAGCTGTCAGAAAATAGTAACTGAAATGAGGTTGTAATCAGTCCTCGTTGGGAGGCTGAGCTGAATACTGGAGTGGTCCATATGTCTTAGAGGCTTAGGTTGCAGTTTTCTTAATTAATTGCTACTCAGCTTTTAAAACATAGCATCTTTAATATAGAATAAAAATTAGTGTGATGTGATTTTCGCACTGTGTTCCTTTATCTTGTGGGTTTGTTTTGGGTTTTTTAAGTTTGTTTTAAAATATGATGGGTTACCATTTTAAGTCAGCGTGGGCATTGGATGCCTTGCCATTGTGGTGCATGTTTAATTTAGAAAGTGGGAGTTGCCTGCTCATTCTTTAAGAAAATAATGGAAACCTTTGTTTGCAAACATAACGTTTTCTTCTGCATCTGTCCAATATATTAATTCCCACCAGCATAATAAAAACTCTCCCATAATCCATCTGATGGCTGCAATGATGGAGGTATTCTCCAGCCCTTGCAGTGCAGTGTCAGCCCAGGGAGCTGGAACAGCTTCTTCATCATTTGAAGCTGAAGTCTGTCATTTGACTGATGAAGAAGTCTTGCATTCACATCTTTGGTTTGGCTGGATTGCCGCTCTAATGATTGGCAGGAGTGAGATAACAAGGACGATGTTTGCTGAAACATCTTCAGCCCCTCCTGACATTGGAAATAGAACGTTTCCTTCCCGTGCTCCAGCCTAGCTAGTGCTACTTGTGTTGAATGGATGATATCTTTGTCCTGACACCAACACAGAGTACAAATTATTGGAGAGAAGAAGTAAATATAAATACAGCTTACAGACCCAATGTCAACTGTATCATACCTCTGTCATCACCATTGAAAATACACAACTTCACAATGTGATTTTTTTGGTGGGTAGGAAATGCCTGTGTTCTGTAGGATTTTAAAGTTTATTCTACACCCTTTTACTTTAAAAGGAGCAGGCTTCATATAAAGTCAGAGAGTTAACTAACATCATTGTGACTTGCAGCCAGAGATCAAATAATTTCTTAGCAAATATGAGTAATATTAATTACAGAGTTCAAAGGTTCACCCAGTAGAGAGTAGGATGCAGAGTGAAGTATTGAAAATTAATAAAGTTCTTTGGTTGCTGAATGTGC
The DNA here is from genome assembly GCA_013400235.1 of Oriolus oriolus. Classification (NCBI taxonomy): domain Eukaryota; kingdom Metazoa; phylum Chordata; class Aves; order Passeriformes; family Corvidae; genus Oriolus; species Oriolus oriolus. Next base: position 95,131 of record VXBT01007279.1, on the reverse strand, counting down.
AATGAGAAATGGTAGGAACCAGCCTTGTAATTTTTATATGCAGGGAAAGGTGGAAAAATATTCATATGGCTGTGTGTTTGCAACATGTTGGTTTAGAAATAGGTCCAGAAATGGCAGATACATATTTATCTGGGCAGATTCAAGATAAAAGAGGAGGTTTTGTTTCCAGAAAAGGATGTCTTAATTTATCACATTTTGCTTCTTAGAAGGGCCAATAATTGCATATCTGTTGTCTTAGGTATATGTATATACAACTGCAATCTGAAATGCTGCAGTTTTTAAGAATAAAAAGATAAAGAAAGAAACTGTACTTATTTTCTATAAGTAAGCAGGAAAAAAACATCATCCTGTAAACCACATACCTTACACTGGTTTTTCTAGGAACTTTTTTATATATGTTTTATGTAAGAACATTCAAGGGACAGCTCCTCAGTAAAGCCACACTATTTTATATTTGGCCTGAAAAGATAGTGAATTATGGTACTAAGGTTTAGCATATTTTTGTCCTATGGACTGATCCAGGGAAGAAAATATCACCATGTCACATGAAACTAGCATTTCTCCTTAGTTCTTGCTGCTAAATGGAGTTAGAAATGTAGTGCAGGCTGAATAATCAGTTTACATGCCAGAAGAGGTAGGAAAGCTATAGGTGGCAGCAGCAGATGTTTGACCTTCCTTTTTGCTGATCCAAATCTATGATACCTGAGAATCTAAAACTTGTCAGAGAAAGCTTTGTGCCACCTCCAAGTTCAGTTGCAGAGTGCAGCACCTCGAGTGACAGCACTGAATGTCCTGTTGTACACGGGTCCTCTGGGAGTGGTCATGGGGTGGAGCAGCAGATGTGCTTTGCGTTTGCACCCTGCTCCTGGTGCTACAGCCAGACGTATTCAGTAATTCTATTTTTACTGGGAGCCATTCGATAAATTGTAGTAGCCTGCTTGTCTTGTCTCAATTCCTTTGGCAGTATTTTCCTCATTACACATCTATCTAGTTGTGTTTAAGAACTAGCTTCTACTTTATCTCCATTTGGTCCAGGATGACAAACTATTAATTCACTGGGTAAACTGCTATTTGGTACAAAGAAATTGCTGCTAGTTCCTCAAGTGCATTCCAGCACAGGATTCCTGCACTGTGGAAGGGATCACAGAGTTTCCTGTGTGCAGGTACTGTGGGATTACCAACAGTTCCTCCATCATGTCCAAAATTATTTGAATAGATTGCCCAGCTATTCTGTGTCTGAGCAGCTGATTGAGAAAGGCTGTGCTGCTGTGGAAAGAAGCTGCAGCTCCCTCATGGAGGCTCTTTGTTCCCTGCTGCCCTGCCAGGGAAGTGAGTTTGGGTTTGGGACAAGTCAGCTGTCAGAGGTGACAGAAGCTTTTGGGATGATGATGTCTGGCATCTTTACTGGTGGGGAACTTCAAACATGTCTGATCCAGCCAGACTGAGGCCACTGCTGACTGAAACCAATGGACCCAGTTGGAGAGAATTTCTGTAAGCAGAATTTAATGTTGAGTGTTTGTTTTACACCCATCTTGAATTACACCTACTCGAGAGGAGCAAGGTGTGCAAAGAGACAAGAAATTTTGTCAGCTTTATGTACTGTAACCAAACTAAGCACAATACAGATGTAGGAACTGCCTGTAAATACCATCAGATACCATTAACTCTCTTTGTAAGGAGCTAATATAGCTGTTAGTGAGGTTTAAGAGCTCCTGAAGAAGGACCGTGCAGTTTGGAAAGGAAGGACCAGGATTTTTAACAAAATAACAGGGGGTTTTGGCAGTTTCCTGTTGTAGTATTTTTCATTCTAAAGATGGAGTATCAGTTTCTTCATCAGTAGCCAAGTGCCCTTGCCTCACACCAGAGAGGCAGAGTTTGACTTGAGACATCTGTAATTTGAGTGCACCCTATCATAAAAATGAAAACATCCTCAATTTCATGTTACTTCACAGTTATCCTGAGAGCTTGTAAAAGTCATGTAGCCCTGGCCTTGCTACTTAGAAGTCACTAAACAATTCTGTAGGGTATTTCATTACAAAAAGCTCGCAAGGTGTTTGTATTTTCACCTTGTTTTAATATTTTTTTCTTTCTCCCACTGCTCTTTAAGTGATGTGCCTCTCTGCACTTTCAAATTTATGTCAGTAAGGAAAAGCACGCTGGAGTTTAACTGTTCTTCTGCTTACTGAGTATACTCTGTTCTGAAGGAAGAGCAAAAATGATGATGCCATCTGTCTTGGCAGGCATTTCTCAGCCAGGTGTGATTACATGTGGATGTACTTTTTCTTTTTGGAAGAATGTATCTGCCCAGTATTATACTGAAGTAGGAGATACTAAATCATAAGGAACTTCTATTTTGATACACTCATGTGCAAGATAAAAATTAAATAACTTTTGAAAGAAACAATAACTACTCCATTTTAAAATTCAATTACCTTTCCAAATATATGTAAAATAGAATATACCTGTGGGAAACAAATCTGAAGCTAGTATGTATGATTATTGTGCCACCACCACCTCTCGTGGCTTTTTATACCTGGCTCCCAAAGTGTAGCATTTTGATTTTTAAATGAGCTAACCAGATATACATGCAAGACAGGCAACTTCTCTGTAAATTATCATATCATATGAATCCTTATCCCACCTGCTGTCTGCTTCCTTACAGCTGTCCTTTGTTTCGAGCTATTCCTGTCACACAGTCATGGAGAACCCACCATTCACATAGTCCTTACTCTTCTGAGTAATCCACTTGGAGGCTTAGGTGTATTTTTGAAGGATTTAGCTTTTAAGTCTTGACTGCTGGGAAGAACAGCTTTTGGGGTTTGCTTTTTGCTTTCTTTTTCCTTGGCTTTTTAAAAAAAAAATGTCTAATGAGCACACTGTTGATAATATTAAGAGCAGTGCATAAAGGGTTGATCTGAATAAGGCTTTTTTACTTCAAGCATGTTGTCTTTGTGGTGTCCCACGTAAGTTATAAGGATTTCCTTTGCTTCTTTATATAGCACATAGTGCAAATAAGGACTCAGTACAAATAAAGAGGTTGCGGCTTGTTTTAGAATTTATTGCATTTATTAAGTATTCCAAACTCAAACTTTTAAATATAGTGATATCAATTTCAGATATTTAAGGGGATAAGTACCTATTGAGGATTTAGGGTAAGGTTGATTGAGGAAGTAAATCTACTTTCCAAATGTCTACAAAGAAAAATCAAACGAGAAATTCAGTATCAAAAACATCAAAGACAATAATGCAGTTGCTTTCATCTCCAGCGTTTGCTTGCACTTCAAAGAAAAGCAAAATGCTCACCCTTCCACCAGTACCCCCGAAGGAGGATGAGCCTATAGCTGAAGATAAGTCTCCACCACTTCTTTGAGAGAACAGGGGAAATAGAAGTAAATTTTTGCACAGAAAAATAACAGCTTTATAGTATTTCTTTCAGTGTAATGGTTGTATCATAGGACATTTCTCGTACTCAAGAATCCTCTTGTTTCATTAAGGTATGCAAGTAATGCTGTACCCTTAAAACCCTGCTCTTCACTCAAAAACTTTATTTTCGTTATCTCTCAAATGTAAGGATAAGGTGGTGTTCTCTGGGGTAATGTTCTTCATCCTAATTATCACTTCTGCAAAATGTGCTGATTGCACACAATTGAACATGTACATTTGCTCACTCACATCCTCCCATATTTTTATCTTGGAACTGATGATGCTAGATTTCATTCTGTAAAGTCACTCTGTATTAACTATTGTGTGAGGGACATGTTCAGTAACTCTGGCAATGTGAGGAGACAGAGGGAGGTGAATCAAACTGTAATGCCTGTCCAAACAGTTTGCTGTGAAACCAGCAAATTTAGGTCTGGCCATGCTACAGAAAATCATGCATGTAATGATTCCCCAAATTCAGATATGTGATTCCGCACTCCTGATTGTCAGTAAAAATGTGGTCTCAAAACAATCCCCAGAAATTAATAGGGAAAAAATTCAGGACATTTTCCTTCTGTACTCACTTTGGAGATTTTTACAGGCACAGGTTATTGCTAAAGATACGCAGTAAACTGAAAGCATGAAAATATCATAACTTTTATTTCTTTGAGTGACAACAGCTTTAAAATGGTTGTTGAAATGAGACTAAATCCAGTTTTGGCTTTTTCTCCATGCTGCTTTAGCTCAGTTTCAAAGCTATCACTGATCAGGAAGCTTGACAGGCACAGTGTTTGCAAATCCTCACCAATGAGCAGTAACAAGATTTAAAAGTGAAACCTCTGAAGAGAGCCATTTTGCTCAGTCAGCTTTACAAATTCAGTTATTTAACCATCTGCAAGCTAGACTTTTTTTATTTTTGTCTATGAGATATAAATCCTACCCAAATAGGAGTGTCAGAGCCTAGTGAATATCATCACACAAAATAATTGTCCACACATTCACAGTTGTTTCATAACATACCAACCAGCTGAAAAGGAATTCATAGCGCAGTAAACTGAACAGGTTTGCTTTTAAATGAGGATCCATAAAGATAGATAAATTTTGAAGTAATTTTAATAGGGAAATGTGTCTTTGACCTTTTTCCCTTGTATTTTTGTGGCAATGAATGGAAGTGTAATCATTAAGCAAAATCATTCTCCTTGCAGAATGTACATGGCCTGAACTGAAACCTTGTGGTGTGGTTGCCAGACCACTGAGTCCAGTGAGCTACAAATAAGGTGGCAATTTTCAGGACTTAATGTCAGTAATAAACAGGCCTTGAAGCACAGTGGGGATCCTGTGTTATACTCAAGTCACTGGTAGATTTTAGTATTTTGTCAATGAATAACACATTTAGGTTTTTTTTCCCCAGAGAGCATTCCTCACTTAGGGATCCAGGACATTTTCTAACAGTTTAAAGTATCATTCCCCAGCTGTGGTGCCATTTCTGGGAAAAGGGAGAGTGGGATACAGATCAGAATTGACATGAACTCATAATGGTGCTGCAGTGTTTTGTTGGGCACTCTTGCTGTTGTGTGAATGCATGGATATGTACATGTATTTAATAATAATCAGTATTTCTCACAAGATTAATCATAATGACCAACTGTCATGGTGGCATCATTTCAAGCAGCAGCTTGAAATGTTATTTCTGTGATTGTTTGGACCCATTCGTTTCGCAAGAGAAGGAATCTGTTGTTTCCTTTTCCACAAACTTGCTGCTTGTGGGTATTTGGTCTGTGAATTTTTCTAGTCTCTACTGCACAAGTGAGATGATGGAATGTCTCAGTTTGAATACTGTAGCTTTATATTTTTAGAATTAACAATATATTCTAGTTGGGGTAATAGGGGGTTGTGCAGCACCAGTCCATATGGTAAACGTGTAATTAACCAGTGAATTACCATAAGAGTGAGGTATTTGGAAAAAGCAAACAGGTCATCAAGAATGGCATTGAATGATGAACAGTAATAAAAATTTAATGTCACTCTTGTAACCAGTGCAAATGTGAATGTTTACCTATAGATTTTTCTGAAGCTGTGCTACAGATCTGTTAGGTTACTTGTCTGAAATTTTCTGGTGTAGAGTTATGGATTTCTGAATGTGTCAAAAGCAAGAAGGAGAATTCTATTTATGTCCTTACACAATGGTCAGAATTTTTTTCACATCCTATGAGCTAGTTCTTATTTATTGAATTATATTGTTGAGAACCTAGAATTTCTGTGCTTTGAAAATGACCTTTTAAATCAAGTCTGATCTCATTCCTATTCGGGTATTTATACATATGTGCATTTTTATACATATGTGCATGTACGTATGAAATATGTATACTAGCTGTGCATATTTCCAAGTATTTCATACATGTGTCATGAAATACCAGAGAAGTATATGAAGATATTTTATTCTAGAACAAGTATGCCCTGTTGGTTACAATTTGAGCCTGCTGTGAAAGAAAGGCAAAATAGCTGAGTTTTTCCTTGTTTCTTCCTCTGTTGCATGGACGTACTTTTTTGGATATGCTTTCAGAAACATAATGACATAGTTATGGCATTCTTCCTTCGTGTCTGGAGCAAATTGATGACAGTCTGTCAAGTCTATCCTCAGTACTTTAAACTTCCAAAAACTGAAGGTTTGGTTTTGGTTTTTCTTTTGTGACAGGAATACAAAATCACTGTCATCCGTCAGATATGTTTTTATTTTTTCAAGAACAGTCATAATGTGCTGATTTTCTCTTCAAAAGATGAGAAATTTGGATACTTGTAATCATGTATGCTCAGCGAATGCACGACTGTGTTTGAAAACATGTGAGGACCATGCAAAGTTCTGCTCTTTCCTAGAAAATATTAAATCACTTACGCATCCTGTGCAGAAGCAAGGACCTTTCAACCAGTCCACAACAGATAATGAAGACTTGGCAGGGAAAGGCACCACTGGGTGCAGGGTGGGTGTCTGGACCCAGCGCCTTCAGAAGCGCCAGGTCCCTGGGCAGGCTGTTCCCGACCCTCTGGCTGCCTGTGGAGTGCAGGTCCTGAATGCTGTTCAGCTCTTTGAATATCCAGAAAGAGACGAAAGCAGATAAACAAACGTCAGTCTCGAGAAACCCTGGCTTCCTTAGAGAAATGATGAAAGAGATGAAACATAATTCTGTTTTCTGAAAACAGAATTCCACAGAAAATTTATATCCTTTTTAATTAAAATAAAGCTGTCTCTGTACCAACCATGAGACATTTTTCTTTCTTGAATATCTGAAAGAACTACATTTAGAAAACATGATGGTAGAGGTAGTATTAAAGACATTAGATTTCCCATTTTTATTTGTTGTGAAAGTACTTTAGAGGAATGTAATGTTTTGTAACTTATCAGTGTGCAAAAGAAATTAATACAGCTCACATATAAATTTATTGCTTTTCACTGAGCAGTTTGTGCATGCAGTGAGTAAAAAACCATCTAGTAGATGCTTCACAGAATGCACAAATCTTGCCATTGTTGTTTCAAAAGCAAATGTGGAATTTGACTTAGTGTCACAATCATCATATTGTTTAAACATTTTATTTTTGCCTGTGAATATTGAGTTGCTCTGGCATTTTAGTAATGCAAAACAGCTGAAACCCTTTAAGGAGTTGCTGGCTGACACAAAAGCTTTTATTGTTAAAAAAAAAAAGTTAATCTCTTCAAAATGTTATATTATTGACAAAGTTGCTTGCAATAATTAAGAAATTTAAATGAGTCACTCCCAGCGCTGTAACAATTCGGTATTATGGTTTCATAAGAAATAAATGTTTCAGATATTAAATGTTCATATTGTGGCACGAAAAATGCTTTGAGTACTAAGAGTAGCTTATCTTCCAGTGGAATTAGCTCAAAACAATATGCAGTGACTCTGATGCCTGGTTCCTCATTATTATTCGGAGATAGAAGTCGCTGGGGCTTTCTGCCCTGGCTGAGAGACAGCGCCTGTGCCAAATCTCTGAGACAATCAAGTCCCTTGCTCTGATGAGGTATTTCTTTTAGCTCTGTGGCAAATCGAGTCTCCAGACTATTTCAGGAGCATTAGAGACTTTTCTTTGAAATATTGTGCACTAAAAGCCAAGTCCGTGTCTAAAACAAATAAAGATGAAAATGCCTGTTGCTTCCATCTATGCTTGATCATTATGTTGCTTCCATTTTAGGGATTTTTCTGTTGCTCTCACAGAGACCAGTGCTAGTCCCTTAGCAATTTTGCCTTATGATTAAGTCAAAAGGTTTAAACTATTACAACTTCATTATGTATTTTTACAGAAATATTTGATTGCTTGAAATAGGAGGATAAGTTCAGAATAAATCTACAGTGGCTCACCTTATTTGGGTTTTGTTTCTTTTCTACCATTGATTAATCTTTTTTTTCTTATCTCCTACATTTGTTGCATGTAACACCTGTGATATGAGCCATGGTGTCTGCTGTAACAAATGGGCCTACAGAGCATGAGATTACATTAAATTCTTCTTGTGATTTTTGTGACACTAATTGCAAAGGTCGCAATTTTCCTTCGTCAGGGAGGCCCAGCTAAGAATGTCTTTGTTCTGAGCCCTCTGAAATGCCCCATACACATCCCTTTAGCCTTTATTAATGTTGTCTCAAGGCAGTGCCTTGCCACACAGCAGACAGTCAGACTTGGGCACTGTATGCGAAAATATCTTGTCATTTGGACAGAAAAGATTGATTATTAGTTACAAGGAAAGTTTGAGAATGATTGCTTAGTATTGGCAAAAGAGGATCAGGGGTTAAGGAAATACATTCAGGCCCAATATAAGCAGGTGCAGCATTTTATTTTGAATTTTACACACTTGTATCTTGAAAGAGCAAGTATTTTCTAACTCATGCCTTACAAGCTAAGAAGGCAAAGTAAACAAATGTAATTTGAAATTAACTGTATTAGATTTTCTACAAGAGTTTTAAAGGTGCTCTGCTATGGGCAGATTAAATTTGTAATGTTAAATTTAAAATTATTCACCTTTTGAATATACATATACTATAGCTATAAAAACCTAGTATGAAAAGATATTGCATATGTAACCTTGATTAAATCAGATTGTCCTTTGCAGGGGGACAGCAACTATTTTATTTGTCTCTAAAACTGTATTCCTTCCTGTTTAAATAATCCCCTGTCTCTGCATGAATGCCTACACATTAATGTTTAAATGTGTTTAAATGTCAGTTATCTGGCATTAGAAAAAAACATCATTAATGCCAGATATTAAGCAATTATCGTGGCAGGGGAACTAAGGCTTACAAACACATTTCTGCATTCATTTATGATTTACTTGCGATCTTGATTTTATGCGTATTAAAGCATGAATTAAAATAGTTGACAAATGCTCAGCAGCAGTTTGTTACAGGACAGAGAAAATAGACCTATCACGTATTTTTTAAATATATAATTACAGTGACTGACAAGATTCTCAGGAAGCTGAGAGACTAATATTGTGATTCTGCTCTAGAGCAGACTTATCCTCTCGGACCTGAGCTTTCTTTCTGCACTGCAGCTCTCCATTGGATATTCTGCTCTCATCCTGCGATCCAGCAAATGGAGCTAATAGATATGATGTGTATGGACTGAGCAATAGGTATAGATGCTATGGCCAAGAGCTCTGCTGCAGAGATCTCTTCTCTGGTGCAGACAGACATTGGGAAAGATTTACCCTGCTGCCTTTTGTCCTCAGTGTCATTTTTGCTGCTTATATGTTTCAGTCTTTTGGAGAATAAAGGCTTTGGGCACAGTGAAATAAAGCGTGATGAGAATAAACACAGGCTTAAATGAGAATGTAAAACTAATTTACATTTTTTTACATTAGCCAGAACTTTTTGTTCATATTTGTTCAATTTGTTGTCATATTGGAAGATGGCAAACCAAGAGTTGGATAAAAGGCAGTGGTGCTGTTGACTTCCCTTTTACTTCCAGTTACTCAAGTGATGCAACACCTTTTAACAAGCCCAGGAAGGTTTTTTTCATTTGCTGGTATTTTCCAGGGAGTTCAGCTTCCCCTGAAACCATTTGTTTTGGTGCCTGAACAAGAACTAAGGACTTCTGGAAATTGGAACCATAGCTTTGTGCAGCAAGCAGTTGCACTGTGGCCGAGCCCTGGTGTGGGTAGTCAGAGGCAAAGCTGTGCTTTTATCCTGGAATATCCACCTGAATTCCTCAAAGCGCCTCACAAGAGGGGTCATGTCCCCATCCCGAGGGAGCAAGCAGAGCCTCTAATTGTGCAGGCAGCTGAGCCAGCCTTCCAGCCTGCTCCCTTGTGCCAGGGCGAGCAGGAGGAGTTGGAAATTGCCCTTGTGATATCGAGGTGAAGTGAGTTGACTCCAGCTTGTGGAACAACAGGGAACGCGCAGCACTGGGGGCTGCGGAGGGGAAAAGCAGCAGTATGAGGACAGAGTTTGACACCAGTAAAATGCCTAGAGCTTACCTAACGATATTAAATTATCTAAAATATCCAGTAATTATTTCAAGGTTAAAGTCTACATACCCGTACAATAGCTAAGTTTTGTAGTTACTTATTGTCTGGGATTATTTTCATAAGAAATAATCTTATTTAGAATGATGTATTTCTTTGCAGTTTGTGCCTGTCTTAGGCGCTAAAGTCATTGGTAATGTTTGATCATTCTTTATACAGAGGCACCAGAAACAAGTCACACAAGAAAACTGCTAAGCACAAAAGGCCTCTAATTCTGGTATTCCCAGATACTTTTAGTAAGTTTGCCTTAGCTGAGGTTTTAATTTAGCATTAACAAAGGATTTTGTGATGTTTTATATGCTGTAATCTAATATTCAGCCTGTGATTTCATTCAGAACTACTATACATTTAACTCTCAGTTTGGAAACTAGATACCGCAGGAGAATAGTCCTGGAAAACTCTAAATTATCAGTTACGAGCTGATCTAAAACTTACAGTATTGAAACATCTTTTGAAATATACATTAGAGAATCTTTAAAGAGATCATACAAAATTCATCAAAACCCACTTTTCAGAAGCAGCTACTTTTTCATCAGAGTTTTACATGTCACTAGTTGTAGTTCCAAATTTTTTCAGGCATTTACATATAAACAAAATTCTGTATATGCACACACACATAAAGCCCATCTCTAAGTTGTATGTTAGAAAGGAGAAAGCAGCTGGGGTGTTCTTGAGGTATGGAAGACTCAGTAAGAGATCTAAACTTGTAGTGTCTGGAGTTTAGGGATTGTGCAGGAAACAATTTCTGCAATACCTCTTCAGTGTTTCAGTAGCAAATGGGGCAAATACAGCAAAGAATTTTGCTAATGGCCATCCATACTTGAGAGGTACAAATGTACTTTTCTACCTTCCATATATTTTTAATATTTTTACCTCTTCCCTTGCTGGGACTCCTGTACAAGAGCAGGCTGCTCCTCCAGTCAAACTGCTGAGTATGTAATAGCATCTGACCTTACCCAGGGTGTTCACAATTTCGGGGCATTTGTGCACCTATTTTGCTCATTCTTGTATTTACTTTGCTGCGTCCACGTTTCCCTAGATTTTGCCAATCTCTACCCTGCTTAGCAATTCGCATCTGCTGAGACCACATTACTTCTGCACATTGGGCCTGACTGTGGCCCTTTGGCTGAGCATATGTAATAAATCCAACATCTGCTTTAAAAAGAAGACCAGAGAGGGAAGTATGGTACAAAAATAATTTTTAAAGTCTCTCTTAAACATCCCTTTGCAAATTATGTGCTAGTTGTACATTGTTAGCTAACATAAAATATCAAAAGTTTAACTGCATGAAACTTGACAGGCACTTGTCCAGGAGACAGAGTGCCCAGATATATATCAACTGAAACATCTATCAGAACTTAAACATCCTCAACTAATTCATTATCTCAAAGCAGCCTCTGCTGCAGCCACATCAAACAGATCTACCTTGCAGCATGCCTTGAAGGTAAACAGAAAAGGAAAATTTTGACCAGCTTCTTTTTTCCAAATCATTATAAAACTATTTTGACTCCTCTTTTTCCTCGCTAAGGCATTTAAATAAATATCTAGTTGGTAATTACTCTGTTTAATGTAATAAATCCCTTTCCACATCATCTTTTCCTTAGATTTGTATTTCTTTGCACAGAATATGTTTTCTAGGTGAATCATATTTTGAGAGCAAATTCTAGTTTAGAATTAAAGGAAGATTTTCATCTTGGGTCAGTTCTGTACAGTATCAAGCACAGACAGCTGATATTTAAAACTAACAACCAAGAAGATGCCCAAAAATTCCTCAGTCTTAGTTTGATAAAATCTCTCTGGATTCATTTGTATTTCCCTTTTCCTGGGGCAATAAAGAGAGAGGGTGTTTTCAGACAGAGGGTCTTATTAACACAAACATTCGGTGGATGCTGGAGAGAGTTGATTGCCCTCTTCTTGACTTGCCTTTGGAAGGATAAATGATTATTTTAGCACTGGCATCACTCTGAAAGACTGCAACATATTTTACTTTGTTAACCTTTCTTATTCCACTGGATTATTTGGTCAGAGTCAAGAGACTTAAACTGACGGTTTTTAGTTCTATGATTTGCCAACCCTTATAATTGGTGTGGTGCCAGGTTCACTCTGAGCTGTCACTGGGCAAGTGTGTTCCAGCTACATCCACCTGTTTGTGCTCTGGCTGCCAGGAGAGTGATTGGTTGTCAATTTGGCATCTTTGCCAGCAGTAAATCCACTTTTTTCCTTTTTTTTTTTCTTTTTTTCGGAAGAGGAAGGTAATTAGCGTTGGTAGCTTCACAATTGTGTTTTATGGATTTTCACACGTATCAGGACAGGCACACTTTACACAGTGGCTTGTTGAATTATCTTTTTCTGCATGTTTTAGTGAACTCATGGATGTTTCAGGTGGTACTGTAAATCAGCAGATCACAGCTGAAGGCACTCTGTCTTTTGTTAAGTGGCTAAACCTGTTAAAGGTAATCAATTCCTGTCTTCAGTTTGTCCTAATCTATGCTATTGCTTAACTCACCACAAAAACGTTTGATCACATGTAGAGGTCTTTTGTTGGTTTGTTTTACCCAAACAATAGTGTTAACAGAAAGAAATAAAATCAGTAGCTGATCAAGACAAGTTTATCTGTCACCTTTGTCATTAATGAATTCATATGAAGTGAGTTGAGTGGTTTGGTTTTTTCCTTGATTGTGTAAACCTGAGACAGAATAAACTCAGTGAAATAAAAAAACTCCATCTAAGGCATATCAGCCTCCCACTGTGTCTCCTTTAGCAGTGTGATTTGATGTGTGCTTTAGTACTGGTTTTGTTGGATTTTCTATTCTAAAAATCTTGATGGCCCTGTCAAGTTAGTTCTCAGATTGTTGTGGGTTATCTCCATGTCCAGTTTCTGGGGAGTTTTGCTTGTCACAAGGACACTTAGCACTAGAAAGCAAGGGAATTGCACTTTGTGCAGGATGTAGGTCTTGATAATAGGTAGAGTATGAATTTCCCTGGCACGGTACACCTCTGTGTGCTCTTTCATCACAGGTGAAGTCAGGCAGCAGACAGGGCAGGGGTCTTCTCTTCTGCCTTCCTATTATTAGTTCTGGGAGAGAGAAAAAGAGATGGGACTGAAGTGAGGGAATCTTAAACTGAATTTTCTGTGTGTACTGGTTGTTCAAATGGACAGTTCTTTAACATACAGCTCAGCAGGTCACAGTCACATGAAATGGACAGTTAATTTCTTGTCCTAATTGCAATTCTGGAGAGATTTTCCTTTCCGCAGACTCACCCAAGCATCCCACAGTAGTCCCTTTCCAAACAAGAAAGAGGATTTGGTAAGGAGCACTGGGACTAGGAATGGATACCCTGTTCTCAGGGGACCCATTTCCCCAGCGAACAGCAAACTGTGTGTGTTACTTGTCAAGCTATAAATGTAGGCAAGCCTTGTAAATTGAGACTCTTCTGATACAAAACAATTTCTAATTCAGTCTTTGAAATGTTTTTTACAGTAACTGGTACTCTCGAGGTTTGATGCAAAGTGAGGAATTCCAACAAATTTTAATCTTTCAAATCCTTTTTTCTTTTTTCATCTAGTAGATAAAACACTAAAAAGTTGCACTTTTTTCATAATTGAGGAAATCAGAGGGCAGAGTTAAGGGCTGTAGTAAGTGTTATACAAAGGCTAAGAAGGGGGCAAGGAAGCAATATTGTATGGCAGCTGGCACAGGCTGCCCCTCTTAGCACCCAAACCTAAATAACTATCTTCCAGAAAACTTCAGGATTTTACTCTTAAATTCCGTATGAGAAAGGAGGACTTCTGGGAGTTCTAGAAGTTGTTCCTCTCAATACCTGCCAGCTTTTTTAACACTGAAAAAAGAAATAATTTGTATCCTTACCAGCAATACTTCAGCTAATTTCAGGGAATTAGTTCTCTGGACCTGCACTGGAGCTTGCTGGGTAGTTTGTATTGGGCTGAATAAAGAAGCAGGGAAAGGATTTTCATGGGAGGTTTTTTTCAAGCTGTTCTTATGTTCATGACCCCCTTCTGCTGCCTTTACAATGAATTTGTCCCTCCACTCCAGCTCCCAGTGCTGGGCGGGTCCGTGCTGCAGGAGGTGCCAGATGGATGGGGCCTGAGGGCTCAGCTCCTCACGGAGTGGCACAATTCTGAACACACCACTCTCCTCATCCCTCTCAAAAAACAGAGGTGCAAGACAAGCCTGGAAAAGGGAAATCACTAATGCAACGCAGTCATCGAGATCCTGTGGTGTTAAACCCAGCCCCTATAGTGCCTCTGGAGGAACACCCAGAGGAAAACATGTCCCTGGGATGTGGAGCCAGAAGGCCCAGTCAGTCTCCTAAGGCGTTTGGCTTGGCTGCTTTCGAGTGTAGGCAAGTATTACATTTTCATTGTCATGATACTGTTTTCAGCTAGAATGCTTTCTGAGCACATCAAAAAAGGCCAGGCTGCCATGATTCGAGGCCAGAATTGGTAGCTGGGATAGAGAAGAGAGGGCTAGCAATCTTACATCTGCTCAGAGCAATGGCATCCACCTTCTTGTCTGACTAAAATAAATATCATGTTCAATTTGTAATTATTACTACCAAGAAACCACCTACTGAGCTAGGGGGTAAGTGCCAGAAAGAAGCAGTGCCCTGCCAATGTGACCTTAGAGCAGAAGAGGGAGGTACATGAACATGTGCACATTTGTTCTAGAGAGACACAAAGCCCAGTGAGAACTGGGGGGAACAGCACTTGCTACAGATGTGCCCAAATGAGAATCAGGATGCATTAACTTAGTGCACTATTAATTTATTATATTTTGAAATAATAGTATAAAATAAACATAATTTCATCTTGTACATGAACTCTGAATTATGTTGTGTGGGTCATTCCAAAGGACAGAAGTGATCTTAGTCTGAACTACCACCACTAAATATTATAAATATGCCTAATGTCTGGTATAATTACCACATTGCTATTTCTGTTCTGTGCTGAAATCAGATTTGCCCTTCAGCTTTTGCACTGCCAATTATCAAAATAAAATATGAAGTTGAATAATATAACAGTGGAATATTGCAAATAAAATCATAGTAAGAACCCAGTCCATGTGGGGTCATTGTATGTATAGTGAACAGTGCAGCATGATCTTGCAGCATAAGGACAATTATACTGCTTGCTCAAATATTTGGAATTCAAGGTGAGAACACCTAAAATTAGGAAGGTTAATGACTAAACTGATTTGCAAATGCCTTCTCTGTTGCTAAAAAGTGAGTTACAGTCATTGCGACAGTAAAACCTCTGAAAGACATTTTAAATCATGACAGAATTTCTCCTGAAAAAGTGGTTTGACTGATCATAATAAGGAGTTCTGTCATGATGATTCACCTTATGGAGCCTTCGGAAATGGATCCAGATGGATGGGCATGAAAGATGTTGATTTGGTCACTACGTACAAGCTGGCATAGCAGCATCTGAGCAAAAATCAAAAGTAATTTTGAATGAACATTGGTAGAGCAATTCAAGTCATATTTGGCTACCATCTTTGAAAGCTGGATGACCTGCTGCTTTATTTACTTACTCTTGGACACAAAAATGTAAAGTCAAAGTCTGATCCATTAACCTCATGGAAACTACATCCTGGCAGCTGTTACTTGTGAGCAGGGCATGTGAAAATAGAGACAAATTCTCAGGCTGGACTGAACAGGCCTTTGTAGATGTGAAATATAGTAATGCTTTACTGAGGTAAGTTTACCTCTGCCTGGAGGACAGGGATCCCTATCCCTTGTTAGGGACTGTAGCATATATTTATTGCTTTTCTATCTGGATGCATTGACCTGCTGCAGTTTTTAATTCATTTTATGTACAAAGCCTAGTACCAATTGTAAGCACTACCAGTGAAAGGAGAAAAAAGGAAAAATCTCCAGAGCTGTCAGCCTTTGAAACTTAAAGGAATTAAATTTAAGGGAGTACAGTCTCATTATTGCATCTAAATTTTCGAAATGCCTCTATGTGCGCCCTTCTGAGCCAAGATTTTTGTGTGTCTCATGCCTAATGATATTCACAATTTATAGCAATATTTTCTGCCTCATCCCTTGCATTTGTTGTGAGTTTTCTGTTTCTCTCAAGGAGGTACTGCCTCGCTGCTGTGCGGTGTCAGAGCTGTTCTGCAGGAAACCAGCCAGCAGAGTGTCACGCACACACAGGTACCCTACCTGCAAACTTGTATATTTGCATTGCTCCTGTTCACTACCCTCAGTTTAGTTCTGTAAAATAATACCTAGAAGCTAATCAGAAACTTCAGAGAGCATTTCCAAGATGAGTTCCCTATCTGCATACCTGTCTTTATAAAACATGGAAATAGAGACAGAGGAGCGCTGCAGCACAGCTACACTACATAATGATTGGGGTTTACAGGGTGCCGTGCTGATGAAGTTGGAATTGGCAACTACTGTATCATGTTGCAAAGCAACTGAGGGAGGATTTGCTTTTGGAGATTTCTTGTAAAGAAATGAAACTCTCTTTTGAGCCAGTATGTTTTATATATCCTCGATTTTCTTATGTGGGATCGCTGTCACAGGTCTCAAAACTTTATATTAACTTATCCTTAGACATATTAAAAATGCATTCATCCACATGATTTAGTTAGTTCAAAAAGAAAAAAAAAAGTGAAGAGAAATACCAGGCTGTAGATATACTGTAACATTTAAATTGATTGTGGCCTATTAAAGCTCATTTGTTCATCACGGGTGAAAAAAGTATTAACAACTGAACTAGTGCTCGTTCTCCTAGTTCTGATTTATGTTCATAAGCATGAATGCAGATGAATGGAATTAGGAGCAACACTCTTTTCAAAGGATTTTAAATAATATCCAAGTTGTGATTTCAACCTTAAATTTACAAAAAATCATTGGAGCAACAGCGGTTTGGCTGATACTAGAGCAAATATTTTGTGGCTGTTTTTTAAAATAACTCTTACCCATTTAGACAGAATTGATTGGAAACTTATTTTCAAAAGGCGTTTTCAAAAATCTACTTTAGAGAATTGTGGGTTTATAATTAAATAACTATATTTAATTCATATAAGTTAACTTTCATTATACAGCTGGAGTCACTTCAGTGTAGTTCAATGTGGAACCAGTTGTTAAAAGAGCAGCCCATTTCATACCCAGGTGTTGAACCTCTGGTGTGTTCTGCTCCCTCTCGTTGCTCTCCTGTCTCCCTGCATCTGTGCTGCCCAGGCTGTGTCCCCTTGGCTGCACCTCCTTCGCCAGCTTCTCTTTTTTTTCTTATTGACAGTTCCACATCTATTTCCTGCCTATTTTTAGCTGTTATTTATTTGGCAGAGAACTTGGGTAGAAGCTGTCTTCATCTTCATCAGTGCGTGTGTATTAGTTCAGAATAGCAGCAGGTTTTGCACGTGTGCCCTGACTGCTCTCACTTGTGCCACCCTGACCCCACTCACTGCTCCACATCCAGAAAGTGTTTAGAAGTGTAAAGTATATTTTTTTTAATAGGAAACAAATTCTGAAAATTCTTTCCATGGGGTCACAAAATGCATGCCATCTTGTAAAAGAAAAGTCCAAACAAATAGCTGGCCCCTTGTGTACTTCTCAGCTGTTTATTTAGGGGTGGTGGCAGGATACAAGGCTGAATGTATCCCAGAAGAACACATGGGAAGTACATACAGCGCACATGCAGGAACCTCGGCTGCTAGCTGCTGCAACAATTGATTGCACCAAATGAGTTGTTAATATGGATTAAAGCCTTAGTTACTCACAGTGATGGATATTTAAAAATCCATCATTCCAAATCACATTGATGGCTAAGGACCATTTGCCTTGCAGACCTGGGTTAAGGATGTCAGCTCTCAATTACAGCGCTAGAGAAGGTAGAGTCTGGCTGGCTGTAATGGCTTTTCACTTTTCTATTGTAGAACAAGTCATGGCTTCCTCAAACAAAAGATATTTTTTTCTGCTCTACTAGATTCCATAATTACAATACTTCTAAACTGGAAGCAGAAATAAAGAGATCATGTTTATTACTTTTACTGTTTTACAATATAGAGACTTTTGCTCACCCTCGGTCAATCTGTTGCGCAAATATAAGAAGATGGTAGCTTTCCTCCCCCGGAGATTAAAGAGTCTGTTCCCATTTTCTGATTCCTTGCTCCATCCTTGTATCCTTGTGACAACTGGACAGAGTACATATTTTGGATTTTCACTAGAGTGAGGCTGGAGGTGGGCTGGACAGCAATGAAGCTTTGCCAGCATCTACAGGCCATTAGCATAAATTCTAGAAAATAGCTCAGTTCAAAGCCTGAGTCTGAGAAAATTGATGTGCATGAATCCAAGTCCTATTTTCTCACAAAAATACAAATTTTGAATATGCATGAGCGAGAGAAAGATTTTACTTATTCCAGAAATCTGGCTAAGACATTATTCCCGCTAGGACATATGATCATTGAAAGAAAATGGAAAAGCACGGAAGCACCAGCTGTTTGTGAATGAATCAGATTTGGCCTGGTTAACATCTGAGATGAATCAAATATGGTTTTGGATGATAAAGACTGATGAATTGAAGAAGGTTTAGAAACCCTCTAAGGATTTCTCTGAAGACAGTGTCTGGCTAGTAAAAGTACCTATGCTGTTTAATAAATATGGAACCATTACTGGGATATTTACTTGTTCACCTTCAAGTTAAAGACTCTTTATCAGTTTCCCACTGTCATCATCCTTCAGTGTCCTAACAAAATCAAATACCCTGAGCCTCCCTATTCCAGACAGGAGGTTGGCAGTCTGTGTGTGACTGTAAGACCATGTGCAATGCCTATGTATAATGCAGGCTGTGTTTACTGAAGTATGTTTTCTGCTGGTTTGCTCAACTTAGTTTTCAAGAGGAATTTTAATATCTTAAGTATGTGTTACATAAACTCAAAAAATATTTTACGTAGGAGAAGGTTGCTTCACTGACGTTACAGCTACTGTGTGAATTGTGTGCAAGCTGATTTGGTTGAATTTTCCAAGTAAATGTTTATGGCTCATGTTAAAATGGAGGAAAGGTCCAGTTTATAACTACAGTGCTACTGTAAAATGCTTGTTTTAGCACTGGATACGCAGCAGTGCATGATGGCTGGTGAGAAAAATAGGTGGAATATTCTCTGTTTGTACTGTCACCTGCAAGAAAGTTCAAGTGAAGAAGGAAGGTTCTGAAATGTGACTTCAAGTTTACAAATAGATGAAAAAAATAACGAGTTTTACAAGCTGAAATTGTATCAGCTATGAAATGAATGGTTCAGGAGATACTTGGTGCACATTTTTAATTTACATGGGTGAATATTAGCAAGTGAATGTCTCTGTGTAGATTTAGAGTATCATGGGAATATGATATGATATGTTATATGATGTACTTTGCAGTACCACTGACGCTTGGCATTTGCTGTTTTCAGCAGAAGTATTTCTAGTGTTCCAAACATTTGGAAGAATTCTGGCAGTGGGGAAATGCTGTCGCTCCCAGTGATTTTTGTGTCATACATTCAGAAACGAATAACCCAGAAGCTCAAAAGTAGGAGCTTACAGTTAACAATAGAAATCCCCATTATGAAACTTTTAAAGAGCCTTTCTGAGGGCATCCACTCCACATTATACCTCTGCCTCAAAGTAAAATTGCACTTGGGTTGACTTTCTGCAAATCAAAGATGCCTTCTGTTTAATTTCATTCAAATGTTTAGCTATGCTTCATTGTTACCACATTAGACAGCAAACACAAATCCAATAAAATGTAAACTTTGCTTTCATTAAGTTGAAAGCAACTTGCTTGTTCAAAGTCTTTGAGATTGACTCTTTTAGAAAATAGTTTATTCTCAAAGGTAAGCAACCTTGGTCAACATGAGGCTCTGCTTAATCCCATAAGAGTGATTGATTTTTTTTTTTTTATTTTTTTTTTGCTTAGTCCACTGTCATGCAAATCATGAATTTACTTGATTCTGAGTTTATTTACTTAGATAGACTAAAGACAAAAGGTTGTTGCTGTTTCCAAGGAAAAAATCTCTACCACAATAGCACCTAATAACGCAATGTTATTCTTCTTATGTTAATTGATGCTTTTACATAGCAGTAATTGATAGATTGTGTTCTTCCAAGTATGTACTCACTCTGAAAACTGCCATTATCATTTGCGAAGTAAGACAGTGCAGATGATTTAGGTCACAACACCTAACACCAGTATGTTTAGGTAAATTTAGAGTATTTCAAATTATTAAGGGCAAGGTTGAGCATGACATTGTCTAATACAGGCCTGGAAGAGTTCCTTGATCATTACCAGAATTCTTGCCAGTGACAAAACACTGTGATTTTCTTTAATGAGGGAGGCTGTTAGAATAATGGGGCTTTGCATCTGTCTGTGCTGATCAAAGGCACTCCAAAGTCGGTTGACTTTGATACAACAAAGCATCCAAGGAATGCTTCTGGACTTGGTTGGGTGTTAATGACTGAGCAAGTCCAGACCTCACCCTGCCTGCAGCACTGAGGGGGATGAGGGCCAAAGTGTGCTGGGTGTAAGTGGGGATAAGCCCAGGATGGTGTCTGAGCCCATCTTGGGCTTCCCTGTAACCTGCTGCTTATATCTTATCTCATACAGATTTGGGCAGGATTTTGAGTGTCTTGTCTGTTCAGTCTGTGGGGCTGTGCTTGCTTTATTTTGCTGTCACAGGGTAGAGTATGCCGTCCCTCCTCAGTCCTATGGAATTTTCCATCTAAAGTCTGGTCACAATGGTAGACTTTTTATTGTCCCAACTGGTACAGTGTGATGTATTTTAAAGTCTATTTTACTGGTAACCATAAGAGTTTTGTTTCGTTGTTCCTTCAAATATTTACACATGTAGCTTTCTTTATACAAAGAAAGTTCAATAGTTTTATTTGCATTTAATAGAAAAAATGAAGCAAGAACATAAAATTCTCTGCTCTGTTGGCCTGTAGGAGTCTTGTAAAGTACTAGGGAATTTACAGGAGGTGATTGACAAAGGCAAGATATTTACATCCCTAACCTCACTCCCTCCCTCCCCCTCTCTCTGAGCCTGTACTTGCACTGGAAACTTCTCGTTTCCATAAGATGGAAAGATTGATTCATCCAGGCCAAGAATTGCCTATATATATAGGTTGCATGTGCAGGAACCATACCATTCATCAGGAGTATATATATGCAGCAAAACAAACTGGGCAAAATGTTTTAGTCAAGTGGACTCTGTCTAATGTTTTTTTTAGAATTATGTTGTGAAGATGGCCAAACTTTGCTTTAGCATCTGAAGAAAGAAGGTTTTACCTTTGGGCTTTTCAGCTGTCCCACAAAAGGGGCACTTCTTCTGGGAGTCAGAAATAATAGAAAAAATTAGGAACTAAAATCTTTTACTGTCAGGTTAATAATGCCTTTTGACTGTAACATGAAAAACAAGCTTTTTGTTCTACCAGTCATTCATAATAGTCTTTTATTAGGTTTACTAGAAGAGTTCTATCATTTTTTTTCTGAAAAATGGGCAGCCACTCTTGACATAAATCAAAATATTTTTGCTGCTGCTTTCCAAAAGGTTTATTTCAAATGCTCTGATGTAATACAAAGCATTTTAGAAAATGTGAATCATGTTATTTACAATGATAAGCACAAGAAAATAAAAGGGTAATATCAACTGGTGGGTTTTATATTACCAATTTTTATTTTATTTTTGCGTTATTAATGGAAAATAGGGTTACTGATTAGTGTTATATAATAAATGCTTATTAAAGTAATTTCCATGAAAGAATACATAGTTCCATGTAGCAGTATGGAAAAGACACATAATAATTATTGAATTGAAAGAGGTTTTGATTTTTGTTTGGGTTTTTTTTTCCTAGTGAAAGCCCTGAAAGAGTATAATTTTTAGGCTGGCTGAAGTGTTTTAACTGGTATGAACTGGCTTGAGCTGTCTCAAACAATAATAGATGACATTGCTAGAAGGCAACCATGGTAAATTGTTTGCTGCACTGCTATGCAGGTTACTGTTCTTTTTTTCCCCCCATGATCTCAATACTAATGACAGTAAGGGAATAAATGAAACAATTTCTCCAGAGTATGTCTAATTATGTTGGATTTTATGTCCAGGAAAATTAAGATATAATAGTACATCAGCAGAACTGAACCTGATACCACAGTTTTGTTAGTATTGATCTCAGACTTGTTTGCAGTGGATTGGGGTGAAGGGAGAAATTGAATGAGTAAGTCCAGATTAGCACTGCTTAGCACTATGTATTTATCAGCGTGGTAAACCACTGGAGTTGTAATTACTGGTCTGTGTTACAAATTGCATCATTTTTACTCCTTGGGACTCGCACGTTTCTGGGAAATTATTTTTTAATGTGCTTGTTAGCACAGCTGTCTGAATGCTTGGCTTACATTAACAGTGACATCAGAGACTGCTCTTATCCAGAAGTGCTGGGCAGTGCATTTACAAGAGGTAAATTCCCTGCTCTGGGGGACTCAATGGATGTCTTTGAGAACATAAATGTATTTCACTTATATCTTCCTTCCTCGCTTCCTGAATTTTGAGAAAGTTCCAAATATATTCTTACCCTGCCTTGTACTTCCAGGTAACTAGAAGTCAGTGGGATTCACTGTCCTTCATGCACTGATAACTTCTATTTTAAAAGCATTTATGTAAAACTGGTAGAGATAAATTTGAGAACCCAGAATCCAGCATGCTGCATCAAAAAACAGGATGATAACTGACAGCTTTAGAAACTGTGTAAATTTAGACATCTGAAAACTGTGACATAATACTTTTTTTTCCACATCTGACAACCCAGTATTACAGTGCTTAAACTTGCAGCCCCATCTACCAGTCAGTTCTCACCTCCAGCAGGCTTCCTGCAAGCAGAGTCCTCTAGCACACAGAGTTTCAAACAACACTGCTTTTTGTTTCTTTTTTCTTTTTTTTTAAGCAAATTATTTATCGTTCATTTTTAAGAAAAGCACTGGCTAGTTTCTTCATACATTTCTATATTTTCTCATCTTCTTATTCCGATGCTACTGCTGTAGAATAACCTTTTTCACAGAGGATTTGTTCATAGCAAAAAATAAGATTTCTTGTAACACCCATCGTCTTTCTGTATGTTTCACTTCACTCTAGGACTAGGGTCATGCAGTTGTATTCTGTGGCTCTGAAGAACAGATGTTCACTAAAAGAGCACTCTTGCGATGAAGTAGCAGAAACTGAGACTTTAGCACAACACTTAATTGTGTTTCTTCAGCTATTATTTAGAGACAAGAATAGCACAGTCATGCCTGCAGACATGCACACCTCACCAGCAGTCATGGGTTTGATTCCTTTCATTTGAAGCACAAACCCTGCTCTCTTTTCACGTTATAATGTAGGATGTCTGTTAGTTTCCTGTAGTGTGAGAGCAGTTGACTTCCTTATGTTGGGCTTGTAAGATCTTTGGAACCATATTTTACAATGTGTGTAGGCATGACAATAAAGTGGTTTTTTCTTATAAATGAACAGAGCTCAAATAGGGAGAGAAGGGAATAGTATGTTTCTGTGTACTATTCCCTTAATTAGGGCTTCAACCACAAATGGGAGTCAGCAGAGGTCATTCCATTAGTTTTACTTTCCCAAGATTTTTTCATAGAAGTAGATGGGTGAGGAATTATTTCTTAAGAAAAAATGAAATCCAAGATGCGCAAAACTAAGGGGTAGGTTCTGATAACAGTCAGGCAAGCTACTCCATCGAAAAACTGATCTTAAGCCTCACCTCCTTCAGAATTCAGGACATTTCAAAATATCTGTAGAAACTTTCAAACAGTCTGTGTCAGGTCAGCCTCTTCTTGATCGGGACGAAGTGACTGCATTTTTGAGAAGTTAAGAAGCAAACCAAAAATTCTTCATGTTTTGTTTTTCTGAGGTGTGGAGAAGTTCAGTTGTTTCCTATTATACCAGAACTCATAGAACCATGGATCCCCCCAGGCTGGAAGGTCCTCATGGGGCCTCTAGTCCCATGTTCCGCTCAAAGCAGAGCCAGTGCTGGATTCAGACCAGGTTGCTCGGGACTCTGTCAATACCTTCAGGGACAGGGATTCCACAGCCTTGCCATTAAACCTGCTCCAGTGCTTTATTACCCTCACAGTGAGCACTTTTATTGTGTCTTGCTGGAATCTCTCCTGATTCATATCATAGCTGTTGTCTCACGGTGCAGTTCTGTGCAGAGCCTGGCTCAGGCTCCACTGTGATCTCCCCGTGAGGGCTGGCAGATGGCTGCCCAGTCTTCCCAAAGCCTTCTCTTCTCCTGGCTAAACCAGCCTTCTTCCCTCAGCCTCTCAGTCTAGGTCATGTATTCCTACTACCTCAAAAAGTTGGGAGATTACTTTTAGCCTTATTATTATTTTAGTTAGTTTCTAAATTGCAAAAACTCCCATCAGCTCTTTTTCCAGAAAGCTCATAATCAGCGTAGTTCAGAAAGAAACTGCACATAATAAAGATGATCTGTTCCTTGTAAGTCACTTGAAATCTCCCAGCTGGGTTACCCTGTCGGAGCATGATGATGAGTTGTGGTATTTAAATAGCAGAAGTGGAGCAGAAAGCTCAGGCAGTGGCACAGCTGCCTCTCCTCGGCTCTGTGTCCCTGGAAGTGCACTGCCAGCTATCCAGGGCTGATGGTGGAGTTTTTAAAACTATTTTCCTTTTGCCATTCAGCAAAGACAACAATAAAAAGGAAACAGAGTTCTGGACTGGGCAGCAGCAGAAAGGCTTGAATGAGCAGAGCCAGGTGTGTGCACTGCTCATCCTTGCCTTGCCTCTGTGCTCTGAGTGCTCACACTCCTCAGTGGCTGGGTCTCCCTTTCTTGCTGCAGAGAATCAAGACTTCATCTTCATTTATGTAGGCTAGGAAAGGGATAAGTATAGGACAGAAAAAATATGTAAGAACATTGAAATTTAATAAATAAACTCTTGGGGGTAAAAAAGTATTTTTAAGAGTCTAAGTCTTTATTTCTATGAAAGAGCATTCTGTTCTCTCTAAATTTTACTTTATAATGGAATAGTTAAATAATGGTGGAATCAAAAATGGAAAAAAAAAGAACCTTCAATATTTTTTTAAGGTATTAGAAGATCCTTTAGTATTTTTCAAGCTTTTTATGATGAATTTGAAGTGATCTTACAATATGTCTTTATTTTTATTTAACTAGATTTTTCAGTGAACATTTGTTGTCATTTTCTGACAGGCTTGATTCAGAAGAACAATTAAAATACAAGTCTATTTTTTTCATTGTATTTCGTACAGAATTTCTAATAGTTCCATAATATATTGCAAAATTGTTACCATGTAATCTCTGCAGGAATCGGGCAAGCAATATTCCTCCAGGTACAGCACTTTATAGGCAGGTTGTCAACTGCTGAAAAATAACAAGTTGACAACAGTTTGAAAAAGAATACCAAGCTAATGGAGCAGTGGCAAAAAACTTGGGTTGTTAAAAGCATGATATATGAGAGAAGGAAAGAATGGGCAGAACAGTGTAACATGAAAAATGAATGGGCATTTCATTATAGAGGACTTCCCTCTTGTTTCCAAACACGTTGCTGCTTGCAGAACCCTGTGTGAATACTGAAAGTGGTGTGTTGGCAGCAGCCAGCTGTGTCAGATGCTTACACCTTCTCTTAGCAAGAAATTTGTATTGATGTATCTTCCGTAAATTTTCAAATTGCAGAGCCTCGGTAAATAAAATGTCATTTCCTGAATAAATTAGGATTTTTTGCTATCGTCTGAATTACTAATGTCATCCTGTGCAATATAATGTTTCTGCTTCTCCTGAGGCAGCCTCTTCAATTTTGCTTACACCTGTGGCTTAATATAGGACAGAAGGTCTTCCGAAGACCGATGCTCCCAGTGGAACACTGCTGATTTTCAAGAAAAGGCTTGAAAATTATTTTAGTGTTTCTAGGTAAACCCCCAGGTCTTGTAGTTTTTAATTTCAACAGGCTTGAACACATTTTGATGTGCAGGTATCAGCTCTCACTGGGAGCAGCTTTTGTTTTATAGCTCACACTCTTCACCTTGTAACCTCACAGAAGACAACTAAAATTGGTTTAATTTTCTTTGTTTAGCTTGTGTGACTGCTGCGGTGTTCACAAGTGATTTGATGTATAGTTACCTATCCCCTCTCTTGCTGGAATGAGATAAGTTCCATATCACATAGAGACCAGTGGAATATAGGAACATTATAATGAATGATTTGGTAAAATAGTTGCAAGAGAGCTTTTTAAGGGTTGAAGTCATATTTTTCATCTGATGTATTTCAGCACAGTTAGTAAGTTTATATGGAGCTTGTTCAGAACTATTCAGAATTTCTTCTTGAGGCCATACTGATATTTTCTTGTGAACACCGTTTCTTCATCTGGGGTCCAAACTCTCTATTTATGTCTAAAAATATGTGAAATCAACTGGTGTGCAAAACAGTATGAGCAAATGACTAATAATTATCCATTATTCACTTAAACATCATGCAGTTCTATTTCAAACCAGGGAAAAGCTGAACAGTGACATAGCAGCACACTGGATGGGTGCTTAAGAGCTGCAGCTTTGCACAGAAACATTCATCTCTCAATAAGTTATGAAATACACTAAATATTAACACAGAGTAATCATGCAGCAGATCAAAGGAATTTCATGGAATGAATTTTAAAGTAGACATTTCTTTGACAAAAGTAGTGAAAGTATGATCCTGAAAAATTCTTTGTTATATAAAAAAAATTAAAAAATAGTTAAAACTGAGTTAAATTTTCCAGGGGTTTGCTACTTGGTCAAAAGGTAAAGTTTCAGGTTTTCCATAACTATAAAAGTTAGGTTTCATATACTGTATTACATTTTTTGCCTGAAAAATGAACACAAAACTCTCTGCAAAACTAAACGTTTTCTAGATTAAAACTTACAGGTTTTCATTACCGGTCTTTTTTTTTCCTTAAATTATAAATTTAACTATCTAAACAAGGAAAGCTTTGACGACAAAAGCATTTTATCTAGAATTAAAGTAGCCTCTTCTTACCGAGGCAAAATACTTTCATGGCAATTTTTCAAGCAGAAATGTGGGTGAAATAATTTTGGTTTTATCCATGATAAAAACGCAACCAAATTAAAAGAAACTAAAAAAACTCTACCTTTTACAGAACCCAGAAAAAGTCCTATTTGCACAGCTCTCAGAGTGATCAGGAATCTCAGCATTTCAAAGGAACTCGGTGTAATGCAGTGCAGCTGGGCAGGCAATCACTCTGAGAACAGGTTGGATTTTAAAGCTCACAGAGTTAATGCCTACAGACCAAGGTAAATCCTGTTTATCCTCTCAGGTGACGAGGTAGATCAGACAGATTGTATATAGAGATCTTTCCTGAGTCCTGCATTTAACTGGTTGGCAAAAACTGCCTTCTTGGAAAGACTCCTGGTAATTGTAGGAGTTCTAAAACAAAGCAAAATGAAGTGATTAGAAAAACACTTCAGAATAAGAAGATGATTGAAATTAAGTTCAGTCCCACAAATCTTTACAGTGAGATAGTTGTGTGTATTGAATTGTTATGTAATCAAATATATTTAAATTAGTGTTTATATTACAGCTGAGTTCTATTGGTAGAGTTGTGTCAGTATTACCAGCTTATTCGTTTGGTTTTTTTAGTATGGAAATATTGACATGCCCATGAACTCCTAAAGAAATGCTGCTGTTTTCAGTGAGCTTGTAAAGGAATGAGCTTTACAAACTCACATATTCCAAGAAATCCATGTACTGCTTTAAGCACGTGGAGAATGGTGGTGGTTTTATTTGATGGTCAGTATTGCACCCAGGATAAACCACGCCATTGGAGTCCTTGCATATCAGCCTTTGCTGGGAATGCTGTTGAGTGAATCCAATTGCAGTTCAAAGGTGTCTGTGGTTGGTATCATTGTGAAGAGGGTCTGTACCTGATAAAATGCAGTTGAACATTTAGATCTCTTTGATTTGGTTCCTAACTTTGTTATTTGGGCACCCTCTTCTCCTGGGTTTCCATGTTCTAAGACAGAAATGCTGACATTTGTCATGTACTTTGGGATTTAGAGCTAGAAAATGCTACCCAGGAGGAAGGTATCATTCAAAGACTGACAGACTTGATATATAGTTTTGGTTTTCACTGCAGAGTTGGACATTGATCGTGGCATTAGAGAAATAAAGTCAGCGTAAAAACATTTGTACCAACATTCTGCTTAGCATATGTTGTATTAAGGAGTTCAGCTGATTTCGTAATTTACAATGTGTTTATTTCTAAAAGATTTTGACAAAATTAGATGTTTATCTGCTTGCATCTTTTTTTATCCACATCTCGGGCCAACTCCAATATCAAGAAAAGAAACAACATAAAAATATTACATGCTGAAGCTTCCAATCAAATAATTTTTAAGATTTCTAAAAAATTTACTACAAAGATTAGTTTAAATTTAAAAAATGGCAAATGTTTCCTCACTTGTTTTAAGAAAGCTCTGAAAAGTTAAATATGCAAATGAGTTAAGTCTTTTGAAAAAAACAGTCATTTGGAGAAAGGATCCCTGCTTACAACTGTCCTGTCACAAGGAGCTATTTTGTCCATCACAGCATAGATTATATATGAAAGCCATAGCAAAGCAGTCTGTGTCATCTTTCTGAGTGTTTGCCCATTCTTTTTGTTTTTACCTGAAGAATTTCGGTTTCTGTTGATTCTTCACATTTAGTTTCTGCAAGCAAAAAAAAAAGTGAGAAGTTACCACATTTTTTTATAAAAGTTGTTGAACAGCTTTTACGTAGTTTCATCTCTTGGAGAGTTTTGATTGAGCATCTTTGAACCCTTGCACTTGCAAATCAGACCTTGAAAACTTGCTGGGATTTGGAGTCTTTTGATGGAATTTTTTCATTGGGTTGAAAATACCACTGTTGTTAGACTCTTGGTCCAAGAGAGGAAAACTTTCTCATGATCATCAAAATGAAGACTGCCATGTAAACCTCATTGAGGGAATGGTTTTTTTACCTTTCTGTTGTTTGCTTTTTACCAGAACTAGACTATTCCACCTTTGATTGGTCTCAGTCACTAATGTGATGCCATGATGATTTTTTTGCTTTTCTTTTATACCCCCTTTTATACACTCTTTTATATAGCTTTATATATTCCTTGTGCCTTTAGATTACATAGTTATAATTCTTAAAGTTCAATAACTCCCCTTAGACCCAGTATTTCGTTAAGTTTAGAGACCAAACATTCTAAAAGCCCAAAGAAACCCAGGTCCTCTCCAGAACACATTCTGTAAACAAAGCCAGGCCCATCCAGGGGGAGGGTCCCTTGGGTGGGGAGTCTCACCCGAGTCCCTCATTGGGGAGCCTTTGATAGATGTGCTAATTTTTGCAAGGCATATAATTGTATACTCATCACATCGTCAGTGGCCATTTTCTTCGGTGGGGACATCGGGGTGCATTTTGATGTGCATTTCATCACACCTAAGGATCCTCAAATAAATACCCTTTTCCCTCTTAACTGTGTGCAGCTCTCTTAATTTTAAGACCAGGAAAAGGCATCAATGTATTAAAAATGGCTTTCACTTAAATATTATAAAAAACTATTCATTTCACAATTGCAGTGTAACTTATATCCATTTTTTCCCTAAGAATTGTTAGAAGTTATCATAAGACTCTCAGTTCCTCAATCAGTAATGTCCAATTCTCTACATTTTGTTTTCTTTCACAGTTCTTTTATTTTTAGCAGTACAGCCCTGAGGACTTTTGATTATAAGATCTTCTGACTACAACTTATGAGCTTAATAGCCATCACGCTATATTTATGATCCTATATCACACTTCAGGAAAAGCTTCTGTGGCTTGATTGCTGGCTTTGTTTGCAGTAGTCAAAGCCCCGGAGACGTCAGCATTTAGCTGTGCTCTGAAATTGCTGAAGTGTGTTGTTCCACCAGACTGGGTGGCCTACACGGCAACTCTAATAACAAATGGCTCTGGGTTTTTTGTGGGGAAGTAACAGCACGAGCATTGTGCTAAGGTTGCCTTCTGACTATTAGGCAGTAATTTCTGAAGAAAAGAGCCTGCTGTTTTCTCACTTCTGAAGTGAAACATGAGTATAACCTGGAATGAACCCGTGTCTTATGTTTTTATTCATTGTTTGTTGACCCTGTGGTCAACCCTCTGTCACTATGATTAATCATTCAGACTCCAGTTGTCCAAATTCAAGCCTTTTCTGCAAGAGAAAATGGGGAGTGGAAGGAAATAAAACAAAGTATTAATGAAAGAAAATGGGTTAATCTTTGACATGATAATTTATACTTGGGCTAGCAAACCAACAGGAGTGCTCTTGTATGTGAGTGATTAATAGCTGCAATAGTGGCGTCTGTGACAAGTGATTAATAAAGTTTGTGATTAAAAAAAGTACTTCCTTTTCTTTTCCTTAAGTGTGCAAATCTTGGAACTCCACTTCTGTCTGCACACTGGTTCAATTACAATGCAGTCCTATTTGTAATTCAGATGTCATTCTCCATTACTCATGCAAAAGTCTTCAAAATAGAGTTCACTTGATCTGTTAAGTACTGAAGAACTGGGAAAACGAGCGTGTCCCCAAAAGACTTTCTAGTCTATGGGGAAAAAATGTCTGAGATGCAGCAGTTGCTTCGTGTAACCAATCAACATGGAATTTATTACATAAAAACCTGTCCTATTACTGTACAAACTAGTTACTAGATGCAAATTAAAGTTCTGGAATTGAATCTGTACTTCATAGTTAGAGCAATAACTTGCATTAAATCTCAAACCTAACCAGATACAGCTGTAGTTTTAAATTTTTTTTTTCCCAGAAATTAGATCATGCTATGAAGAAGTACATAATCTGAATGGAAATAATTCACAGAGCTGTGAACATGACAGCTTCAACCAAGTGCTGCTTATTAAATCCATACTTTCCCTTCTCCAAAAGTTAATAGCATTAGATGAAAATTTGCAAAAATTTGTTTACAACACCCCCTGCTAAATGACGTCTTTCAGAGCTCATTTGCAAATGCATCACATACCAGGCCCTAGACTCTTCAAATTGTCACAGAATAATTAAATGGGTGTGTTGAAATGTAATTATATAGGAAGGTAAGAACGGCAGCAGTGATTCAGACTAAAGGTTCAGTTTGCTCTGTAGCCACTCTCCCAGCAGTGGATGGATGGGAGCAGATGCCTGGGGAAACAAAATTGAGGAGGAAATGGTGCTCTGTGTGTTATACTTCCCTGGTTTCTGGTAATCTGTAGCTTCCAGAGCTGGAATTTGAATTTACACCATCATGTTTGATAGCTATCAATATATCATGAAGTCACATAAGCGCTTTTTTTAACCCACTTTTATTTTGTCCCCATGACATTCCGTGGCAGTTCCCTTTACAATTTCAAATATGAATTGCATGTTTTACCATTTTAAACTTGCTGTGTGAGCATTTCTTTGCCGTTCTTCTAGTTCCTATTTCATGAGGAATGGTGAATAACCTTTTTTTATGTTCTGTTTACTGTGCATGATTTTGTAGACCTGTTTCATATTTCCCTTAGGTCATCTATTTCAAGATGAAAACTTTTAGTCACTTCATCTTTTCTCCCATGAAATGTGTGGCACACATTCTAAATATCTTATTTAAGATGGGGATCAGTATCTGAGATAGATCCATCATGGATTTAGACTGCAGTGTAATGATGCTTTTAGGGTTCATTCCAAATTTGTTTCTTAATAATTCCAAACGTTCTTTTTGGCTGCCCCCGAGCCCAGAACTGACATTTTCAAAGCATCATCTACAATGACTGCAAATCACTTTCTTTAGCAGTAATAGCTAGTATACAAAATCTGAGAGGATTGCCTTATTGTTTCTTTTATCTTTAATGGTTTATACTTATTTAATAATTTTCAGTATTTTCATCTCCTAGTATTTTACACAAATGTCAGTAATTTTATGCGTCCTCACTTATGGGTAGCATACTTATTTTCCTTCTCCACAGATATACACTGCTTATCAGGAAAAAGAAAATTTAATCTAAGGCTCCTCACAGTGCCCCCTTTGGCTTGTTTAATCTGCAATTTAGGGCTGCAGATTTACAGGCTTTACACTTTTCTGGAAGTCTAATAAGGTTGGACTGATGGATTGGCACAAAAACAATATTAAAGGCCCTTTTCTGGAAATACCACCTCAGTTTATCATGATTTGTTGCAGCGACATGAAGTGAGATTTGTCTTTCATGCTCTTACAGATTAAAGTGCACAGAGAAAACAACACTTGCTCTAAAGTGACAAAGTAAGTGTTGTTGAAAAATTTGTGTGAAAGCTACCAAATTTTATTCCTTTATAGGCATGAATGTAATATGGGAGAAAAAAAGTATTGTCTTCCCGAATGATCGTAATGTAATTGCTAGTTTTAGGTAGAGGTTTTGGAACAATATTTGTTTGTTCATGGATATGTTTTGGTTGCCCTGAAACATTTCTTCAAATTGTTTTTGACCAGAAAAAATGACCTTTGGTAGGACAAGACAATTAGGTTGACGTGAAGACACAACATTTTAAATTTTTTTTTATGATTTCAGAAGTGTGAAATTATTAAATTGAGAAACTGAACACCAGGAAGAGGAGGCTGCCATTGTTCTCAATGTTCCCTGCTGCTTCAGGTCATTGTCTCTCTGGAGAAGTGGATAGCAGTCTATAATTGGAAACGTCTATCAGAAAAAAGGCAAGGACACAAGTTTGATTCAGTATTCCAGTACATAGTTTTTAAACTAAATATGAGCTTCATCAAAGGCATTTGAGAGAAGCACATTCTATAGCATTTCAGGGCAGTGTGTGCTCACTCGATATTTCATCAAGAAATTTCTAATATTTGGCTGTGATTTTTTTTCTTCTTCGAAACAGTTCCTTTCCTAAAACATGATTTCCAAAACACAGCCTCATGTACTTTGCAGAATGAAGTAGAAGTTTTTGATGCTTTGACCATTAAAATAGTATTTGATATTTCTTGTTCAATGTCCTACTAAGCTTGGGAGAAGAAGGTCAGTACTCAAACAGAGAATGCAGACTCCAGAGGGCCTTTGGCTTGTATGTTGAAAACTCCACAAAAGTTGATACAATCATGTCTCTAGATTCAGACTTCTCTTCTGCTAGGAGCAGCCTGGCTTATTATTTTTTCAGAGAGATATCTCCAAACAAGCTGTGAGGAGGTATTAAACCCTGTATGGGTCTGTAAGTCAGTGGGTTCTTTAAGATTTGTAACCACTGACAGTGATTACTGGAGAAATAAAGAGAGAAGGGTCCCCTCCTTTCCCTGCACAAGCATTGTTTGTTTTACAACATTTCTTTAAAACAGAAGATTGCTGGGACTATTTCTTTCTAAATAAGTAAACATGTGTCAATGTACTTGCAGAGACCATAGTATTTACATTTAGCTGTTGATATTTTAATTAACAATTTAAGCGTGTTGTTTGCCCTGCAAGTTCAGTGGGAAAAACTCTACAAATAAACAGCAGCTCCCTCTTGGACAATCACTCTGTAAATTAGCTTACTTTGTCAATAAAGCGCATGCCTATCAGCCCCTTCACGGCAGCAGGGGGCAAGGATGTTCATTTACTTAAGCAGTAGGTTATACTATTAGTGTGTGTGATTGCTGTTAATTAGAATATGTGTAGATGTCTCAGTGCTGCACAGTTTGTAATATAAAACCTTTAAGTGTTTAGGCTATTAATGAAGTCAATAAACGGCTCTATTTGGAGACCCTTTTTTTATTGTTTTTATCACTTCCTCTCTGTTTTGCTGTTATTTATTATAATAATAGTATGGTAGTCAAAATATAACCAAGCGTTATATAGAAACAGTAAAGCAGGGCTTTTACCTTGGGGAAGGGAGTGTATGTACCAATGTTTATCCTGTAAGTTGGAAAAGGAATGCATGTACAGTCCAGCTATGAATTCAAACTGATTTCCATCATTTCCATGTGATATTTGTTTCAATGTTAAAATATGCTTTTCATATCCCTTTGACTTGAAATAATTTAGGCATTTGCTTAGTTTTCTAAATCCATCATAAATGTTCTCACATTTCCTTGTAAACAAGGTTACGTGAGTATATGTATTTGAAAGATCAGGCTGTATGAATATGCATTTATAATTTTAATTTTAAAACCGAATATCTATAGCAAATCCTGAATTAGTATCTTGGCTGTGCTATGCTATTAGCTATATATAACCTCTCCCTGACATCAGCAGCAGGGTCAATTCAAACTCTTGTCACAGTGAACATGTCTTTCAAATGTATAATCTAAAGGCAAGTTTCTATTTACATGGAAAAGATGAGTTGATGGGAAATACTCTTCCACAAAGATAAATAATAGAGTTTTATATGAAAACCCATACATTACCTGAAAGCAAAGTCAGCATTAGAAGCCTTACATCTTAATCATGGTACCACAATGTCAGTTAGCATTTTGTCTGTCTGATGCCCCCGCAGAAGGAAAGGCAGGCAGTGCAGTGGGTATCTGGACTGGCAAAACAGAGATGCTTTTCTAAGCTCATGGTGGTTCAGAATGCCTGAATGAGCTTAGAGGTACCTGCCCACGCACCCTGCCTGACTGTGACCAGAGGGGGACATTGCCCAGCTTGCTGAGGCTGTGCTCTATCCCCTTGCCTATGCCATTGATGAAGACAGGAAATAGCACTGGTCCCAGCACAGACCCCTGGGGGACACCACTTGTCACTGGCCCCCATCTGGACACTGAGCCATTGACCAACGGCTCCAGCTGTGCCTTGGCCTTCCTCACCCCATCCCTACACCACCCTATACTCATTCCAGGATACCTGTCCCTCCTTCCACTGCCTGTGAATTTCCTTCTCGCCCTTTAGTTGCTTGCCTTCCTTGTGCTGTATGGAAAGTATCATTAAAGATCTGCCAGCTCAGTTCTGCTCCTTCTCCCTGAAGACAGTCTCCCAAGGCCTCCTCTTGACTTAACTCATCCAAGAGCTGGAAGTTTGCTTCCCTAAAATTCAGGGTCCTGACTTAAATCTTTGCCCAGCCTGTGTCCCTCAGGAATGCAAACTGCACCAGTGTGGATCACTGCAACCCAGGATACCTTGAGTGGACTTTAATGGTCAACTTGGCAGTGCTGGGTTAACAGCTGGATTCAATGATCTTTTCCAATCTATGAAATTCTATGAAATGTCTCCTAGAAGCTGCTTTTACCAGAGTCTTTTTGGAATTTTCAGCCAGTGCCAGGCGCAGCAGCAGATGTGTTTGTAGAGGAAGTTCTCCAGCCATCATCAGATTTGATGAGCTTGTACTTTGGCTGAGCTGCTACAAAAAATGCTGGGCAGGGCTTCAAAGCCATGTTGCAGAATTTCCAAGATAAACAGGGCCTTGTTGAGCACAGGAAAGATAGCTAAATTTAAGATGATGATCATTAAAGATTCCTACAGCTAGAGTTTAAAATCCCTTCCTCAAACCTTGTCCTGAGACACAGTGCTCAGAAATTGAAAAACATGACCCATGTGAGACAAAGAAAATAGATGAAATACTGTAAGCCATCAGTGCTCTGGAAGGACTTTTTTATTTTTTTAAATCTACACTGATGGCCATTTTTCATTCCAACAAAAACAAAATAATGTTTTTCAAGACCCATATTCTGAAAAATATTCACTCACCTTTTGATAGACACTTTTCAGGCATTGAGTTTAGTTACAAACTTCACATCGAATTGAACTGAATTGTTGGTGAAATGCAGAATGGCAAAATTTAGGTAGTTTCTGAAAATACTTTTCATTATACACATTTTGCCTTCCAACTTTTACTGAGTCAATATGATCTGCAAAGCTTTTAGATTAGGCATTGTAGCTAGTCCAGCTATACCTGCGCGTGTCATTATAGCATTGATCATGATCTCTTAAGAAGAGATGGGTTTATGCTTTCTAGGATGAGTGGAGAAATTATTTTTGCATGGATCAGTGCAGATCTCAATAACTGCCATAATATTTTTTTCTGCTTTATGCAGCAGATGCAGGGACTCTTCTGATAACATAAGGAAAAACCTGATTATTTCAAACTCTTCTAGCAAATCTTCTAAGAACAAATTTCTTATTACATTTTCTTTGTCAAAAAATCTGAACACATGGGAAATGATACAGAGACTGCAGAAATTTAGCACAAAAGCCTACTGTACCTGTTAGAAAAAGTGCAGATTGTTGATTGTGACAGTAAGTGATATAGTATTTTGTGGGTTTCAGGGTATTATTGATAGTTAAAAATCATAGAAAAAGCAGCTTTGTGAATTTGCACAACAAATTCATTCTGCTTTAAATTTGAGAGGAGAATGATATTTCATTTGAAAAGTAATTTTTTGTATGGTTTCTCTGTTGGCATCCATGCTCCATGAGCAGTGGTTCCATGGAAACAGTGATGTGCACAGAGAAACCACCAAAACAAAACAAAAAAAAAAGGAGTGCCCAGGCTGTGAAATACCCCTCCCAGTACTTGTACAGCATTATTAAATGGATGAGAAATGGCCCATTGTCTACTTAATTATTTTCAATACAGCAATGTAACTCTATTAGAAATGTTTGTACTAAACACAAATTGCTTGAACTTTGACAGTGTACTAGCAGCTTATAATTTTATCTTTGAAAAACTGCCATCAGTATGCAAATATAAGGAAAATGCGGATGCTTGCTCCTATCCAGTTTTGTAACTCAGTTCATGCATTTTCCAAGGAAGTAAGCTATAGATGAGAGAGCATTGAAGACCAGATGAGATGCAGCCAAGTTTTCACTCACTTCCTGGCAGAATAATTTCAAAACTATAGAAGACACTTGATTTTATCAATCCTGAATATGTAGGAACGTTGAAGCAGGTTCTCATGGAATGGATATATGTGTGTTCTTCAGTTGAAAGGTTTGGAATACATTTTCCTAATGCAGGGTCTTTCTGACAATTGACCTCTTGCATTTTCATGTGAAGGTTTTCTATGTTCTTTTTAATTTTTTTTCTTTTTGATTTCCCATTTTTCGAGTAATGTGTAGTCCTCCTTTTGCTTCTTGCAAATCAGAGGAAATATAGAGCTAGAACTGATGTAAAAGACTGGGAGAATAAGACTGAGCTGAAGGTTGTTGGAGTTGACTCAGTTGTTAGAGACAAGCAGACAGATAGGGAGGTGGATGCAGTTGAATATTCTTGCAGAACTTCAAGGCCAAAATTTGTCTTTCATCAAACAGCAGAAAGTTGAGTTACAGTCATGCAAAAACTCATTCAGAAAGGGCAAAAGGGCATTCTGAATACTTACACAGGTGAAAACACAGAATGATTCTGTTTTCTTATGATTGAGAAACCGGAGCAACCTTACAGGTTCCAGGAACCTGTTTTCTGTTTTGAGCTCCTAAACGACTCTAGTTTTTCATTTCATATCCAATAACCTGAGATACAGAAGCAGACTAGGCTCTTGGAATCTGATCAAACACATACCAACTTCACTGACCATAACAACAGAAAAAGTTATTTTAGGATTCTGCTGTATCACTCAGATCCTACTTCATACACACACTCCTATGTGACTCTCATCAATATTTATATAATCTTGTAACACTTGTGGCTGCCCCAGCCCTGGAAGTGTTCAAGGCTGGGCTGGATGTGGCTCTGATCAACCTGGTGGAAGGTGTCCCTGCCCATGGCAGGGGAGTTGGAATGAGATCTTAGGTCCCTCCCAAGCCATTCTGTGATTCTATGATGTTATAATATTTAAGTTTCTTCCAAAGACATCCATGACTTTGGTTTTCAGAGTAATGTTTCCTTTACTATTGCATGCCATCAAAGCAGAGGAAGTTAACTTTACATTATCTAAAACATATGATTTGCCAAAACAGATCAAGCTATGAAATCCATTAACTTTATCTATTTCTTCTTAAAAGGATCAGTGGCTGATGATTCAGAAGAATATGAACTATCTGTGATGCTTGGTTAGGCTTTAGGTCAGCAAGTTACCTTTGGTCAGCATCCAGCCTCAGAAGTCTTTGAGAATTCTGTGCTTTATGTGACCCTAGCTCGCTGTTCATTTTGATACTTTGCTCTAAAATTGAGTCATGCTTTAAAACAACTTTGATTTTCTCTTCCATAATTTGCACCATAGTAATATTTAATCAGAAAGTTGAGAAAAAGAAATTTAAAAGACAGAGAAAGAAATAAACTAATGCTCTGTCCATTGATAAAAATATTTTACAGATCTGTTGTTACTGCAAAGGATTGCCATATAGTAGCAGCAGGTGTTTGAAATCAGTCAGTAGATGGAAATGCTTTACAGTTACTTCTGAAATAGGAGCAGCACCTGCTAATCTTCAAATGAAAAATCACATTTTTCATGTCTTCTCTAACATTTGTGGTATGGAATTACTGACTTCATTTTCTGACCTTAAATAGGATGTCCTGACACATGGTCCACTTGTGACAGTGATTAATTAGCATTAATGTCCTTGCTTGGTGTTCTGTCAAGAATGACGGGGTATGGGCTGTTAAACTTGTGATCTCCCACTTTCACACAGACCAGTGCTCAGAGGGCAGAGAGGAACAGAAGGAAAAGGATCTGTAAGTTTATTTTGCTATAGCTTAAATGAGCAACTGGGTAAGGGATGTCAGAATTTTTTTTACTTCTGTTGGAATTTTGGGTGAGGTCTTCATAGACTATAAATAATATAAATATTATATATATATGTGGTTAGTTCTGCTTTGTCTGGGCAGTCACCATGTTGTAGGAGTTGAAGGTCATTCCATAATAATCAGTAAATCTGAATTATATTTATTTGTTGCTTTCCATATCAACTCTCCTTCAAAGTTAAGGATTCTGATTTTTCAGTCTTTTTTCTCCCTGTCTATTTTTGGTGGTCTGGGGGTTTTATTGGTAGCAGTATCAAAGATCATCAGAGTAACAGGGTTTGCATATCTGTAGTTTATTTTTTTTAATAAGCCTGTTGCAAGGCTTTACACCAAATATTTTTACCTCATAGCAAAAAAAAATGCTGATGACAAAGAGCTTACAGTCCCAGATATTATTATTTATTTTTACATTACATTTTATCTAAATTAGTTCAGTGGGCCTATCCATGTTATGCCTGTGCATTTCTGTATTTAAGCACTAAGTAGGTTTTTATCATCCTGAGGCAAGTAAACCTACAATATGGATTTCATTTCAAGATAATTTGTAAACAAATGTGTTCAAAGTACATAAAAGTCCTTGGAATACAATGTTTCACAAAGTCAACAGAAGAGTTTATAATACTTTTAATCAGTGAGGTATATGGCAGTAATATAACACAATTTTGTGTAACATTAAGGCGTGCTTTTCCCTCTGTTAATTTTATTACCAAAACCCACTTGTGATGACTATCAGCTCTCTACATGTTGGTTACTGCGCAATGTTAAGTTAACTGCAGGTGGATAAAATCAGTTCTGAAAAACTCATTTTCAGATGAAGCCATTAAGTTATGCTGATAGTGATCACTGCACTCTTTCCTAATGTAAAATGTCTCTGGTCTTGCAATGTTAAAAGTATCCTTACCAAGGAGCTCAGTGGTGGGGGAGGGAGGATGAAACCTTCCCATCGTATTCCACTATGATCAAAAGTATAATCAAACCCCAGAGACAGTGATAGTGCAGCGAAATTGTAGACTGCATAAATAAAGTTTGTGTGTGTCATAGTCAAGAGAGGCTAGAGACTTGGGGCTGGCAATTAAAACAGTATGAGGAAGCTGATTTTCATAAAGTGCCGATCACTTTTTCTCTGTAAATCATACTTATTTGAGTCAGTTCAAGATTGGCACCCAAAACCTAAAGCAATGTCACTGCTGAGATTTCTGTCCATAACACATGAAAGTAGCAGTGATGATATTCAACCCTGTTTCAGAAGGACACAACAACCTTGATGTAAATTTATTTGCAATTCTCACTAGTACTAAATTTTAGTGAGTGGATTAGTCACTGGATAAACTTCCACCTGTCTGTGGCCTTTGACTTTGAAGCTTACTGCTGTTTCTTTTGTGATAGTCACAGGAAAATTCTAGATCAGATATTCTTGTACCTTGTAAGCAACTGCCTTTGGGTGCAAAGAACTAAGACACACTAATCACAATTGCTGCAGTATAATATCAGGCCCTGTTGTTTGTTCCTAATGCACCCTGCAGACCTAAAACCCTGTATTTCAGTTCTCTTAAAAGCACTTTTGGCATCACCAAATCGGAAAAGGATTAAAAAGAGTATAACATGTAATTCCTGGTTGGTTTTGATAGATTTTTTTTACATAGAGGAGGTAACAGATACTTCAGAATTGTCAGGCCTATCAGACTAGAGAGAAATTAATTCTGGGGAAAAGGTTTCTTAAAAGCGTGAAGCAACTTACACATGGAGATTGATTTGTAGAGCTTGCAGGCCTGCTTTACTTCAGCTCCATTGAACTATCTCCAGGTATGACATTTTACTGTTCTTGACAGAGAAATGAGTGCTGATGGGAATGTAAATATCTTTGAAGAAATAGAAGTTGTAACAATTAGTTTGACAGAGTAGACTTGAGAGGTGGAAGTGCCTTCTGTCAGGAAACCATACTGCAGAGGGGGAGCACCCCAGGACTGCTGTTTTCCTGGTGCCTCACATTTCACTAAGACATATAAATGGAAATGGTTAGGCAAGACTTAGTGTCAGCATCTCAAGCTTAGTTATGAGTAACTACCTCACAATGAAAAATGTCTATTTAGATTTCAGAACTGGTCTTGATACTGTTTAACATCTTTTCACACTGCATGCAATGTGTCATTCAGGTTTTTAGTGTTCTGATTTCAGGTCTGTGAAAGTGCTAAAGGTAAAAACAGAGTACAGCCACCAAGATTAGGTACTTTTCCATCCCCTAGTAGGAATTATGCTTAATCTGGTCTTGTTCTAAGCATCCATGTAGCACTAAATTCTGACGGGAATAAAATTCTTAAGAGTAACTGAATTCTTCTTGGGGACTACTAATGAAAACAGAGAAAAAAGTGATTCATCATTGGAAATATCAAGTGGAGAAACTGGGTCATTTGTTGAGCTAGATCTAGTAACCAGACTCA
The DNA here is from genome assembly GCA_013400235.1 of Oriolus oriolus. Lineage (NCBI taxonomy): Eukaryota > Metazoa > Chordata > Aves > Passeriformes > Corvidae > Oriolus > Oriolus oriolus. The sequence goes on along the minus strand of VXBT01007279.1, from coordinate 54,065 downwards.
GACTTATTTTTCAGATGGCATAGAAGATTATTGTGTATCAAAAGAAAAATCATGAAAAAGAGGCAGTGATGGCAGAGGTGACTGTTACAAAAGTTGTCATCTTCTGACTTAGAAGGTTGGTTTTATTTTTACATTATTGTGCAGTCTTGTCTATCTGGTCTGTAACATCAGTAGAGAAGTTTCTCTCTTCTTCCTCATTGATCATCCCTGATACATGGTTGAACACCTTATTCCTGTAAATCCTTCTGAAGTGTTCCACACTGGCTTCACCCCATTGTTATAAAGCTGGCGTGGTGCCTTTGAGTGGGGATCTAAAACTTATCAAGAATGTGTTCCCCTCGGATTCTCTAATGTACTTTGTGAGGGGCCCTTTTCATGGTATCTAATGAGCTGTCCCACAGATGCGCTGAACGCTCTCATCAATCACTTCGAGGTGTTCCTTGTTCACTTTCCCTTTCCCTCCAAGAAACAGTTAAGTGAGAATATTTGAGTCCAGCAAGAAAAGTGCTCCCTGTGTAAGCAGCCTTTTTCAAAGCTGTGAGAAGGATGCATGTGACTTCTCTGAGACACCAGTTAGCAGATCCTGCTTGTACAAAGCATAGTCTTTGTGGTCACCTTCCCCTTACTGAGGTATTCCTACCTTTGAAAATCTCAGACAGACTCTCTAGCACTGAGACAGAGGGCACAGAATTTCATTTCTTGTGTCCCCAGATGTTGTGTCTATGTTATAACCTGTCAAGATCATACATGAATTTCACAGAAGTCATGGTCTGTAGGACGCTGTAGCCAACAAATTGTTTTTATTGTGTAAAACACTTGACATGTTAAATATAGCAATAAATAAAATACAAAAACTCAGAAGTAGACTGCAGCAATACTGGAAAAATCCCATTTCCCTCCCAAAATTAGAGAGCTAAGTATCTACAGTTAATGCAGAGAGTTAAAAGTTTCAGTCTTAACTCAGATTTTCTTGTTTGAAGTAAAAGATGTAATTTATTCAGTTCTAGGGTTTTTTTTCTTTAAAAGGAGGACAATAATTTTTTTTCCTGTAGGGGATTAAAGGAACTTCTATAAAGTTTTAAGCTGTTGTAGCAAGAACAGTAGAGGGACTTCCAGGTATCAGCTGCTGTGCGTGTACCTTCCTCTAGCTCTTGACTAGAGCAGTCAAAAAAGTGATGCTCAGTAATCAGATTACTGATGGGAAAGTTTCTAAATTTGTACAATTCTTTGTTGGAATGAATCCCTGTTTTGCAAACTGGGTACTGACCAGCCACCTAACAAAGATACACAGGTGAACAAAGTCGACCAACACAGGGGACTAAAATGGCAGTGTCCCTTCTGTACAAGAACTGTTGGTTTAACTGATGATCTGCATAATACCAATATATCTTAGTCACTGAATGAAGAAATGTTTGTCCTACAACAAAGCCCTGGGGCTTGTAACTGACACCATTTTAAACCTTAGGAAATAATTTCAAATTTGGAGTAGAAGAATACAGTCTTACTGTTCCTGCATTCCTCTGGCTTGCCACTAGTGGTAGTCTTCTAGAAGAAGAAAAAGGGCTTCAGTTCTCAAATTTAACAGAGGATGTCCCAACTGCTAAATATTTATGCCCATATACTGCCACGTAGTTGGCTACACGCTCGTGGATCAGTGATACTACATCTGCATAAGCACGGGTTAAATTTGTTGCATTTAAATTGCTGAAAGTACAAAATTTCTTCTAATAGCAAAATTAATCTCTGGGTATCTCCGTAATTCAGATTGCTGCAAGGCAATTTTTATTATTTTGCCTTACGAGTGGTAACAGCTGAATTGAAGTCAGTGAGTTCAAATGTGAAAATACATCATGATGAATGTAATTTCTTTCTAAATGCTGGATACTAAATGGATTAGCTAACAAAGATGATTAAGTGTGGTTTTGGATGCCAGTCTACATATTGTGATATGCATCTTGATCAACAAAAAAACAAAAAAAAAAGAAAGAGAGAGATAAAAAAAGGAGAGGCTTTAGCCCCTTAGGCAAAGCTAATGTTGATGCTAATTAATTCAATGGACCTTGGATGAGGCCTGCTTTCCTCAGGGAGGTATTTGTCCTCATTCTTCACTCCTGGAGTTTGTATTCAAACTACTGTATCTTTCTGGCACTATGAACAAAGTTACCTTTAAAAAGTCATCTATGAATATCATCATGGTGACTGACTTTTATCTTAACCCTGTAGGTCAACAGTATAAAAAATAAGAGCATTCAGATTCAGGTCTCTTTGACCTTTTCAGACTCCATGAATCCGCTTAATTTTTTTACAGCTGAAAATCATTTTTCTGGAGAAGAAAAAACCCAATTATTGCAGAATAGATCTATTAATAGAATGTATTTGTTGAAAATGGCAATATCACCCTTTAATTACCATTGTCAAAAGAAGATTATTTAACTACATTGCATTATCTACATATGTTGTTTTTGGTGGTTTTTTCCACAATATTATCAACAACTTTGTTATTTGTTAACAAAGTATTACAGGGAAACTAAACTGCCAGGAGTTATTCTGGGGGATTAGTGTGCTGCCTGCTGCTGTTGGTTCTGACTGCCTACACACTCCTGCAGTAGATCTCAGCTGTAACTGTTTTTCCTCCCTTCACTGTTGCACCTGGAGTTGTGCTGTTGCTCAAAGCTGTTTCCTGTTCATTTGAATTTCCATTAGATGATACAATTAGCTGGTTGGTGCACCCTTGTTAGCCAGATAGATTATTTCCATTTGGATTCTGTGATTCTGCTGAAAGCTCATGAAAATGCAGATTGAGAAGCTTAGCAGCTGAAATAAATAAATAGAAGTAAAGCTGCATAGCTTCATCGTGCACCTCAGACTGGCCTTGCAGCTTCTTCAGAGACTGCTGTCCCAGCACGAGAAGGTTCTCAGTCAGTTTTAGTTACATCTCGTCACAGACACGGCCGATCCTTGGGCAATCCAGTTCTGCTTGGTGCTTCATAGTCTGACAGAAAGCCCTGGAGTACCAAAGGGAGCTGTGTGCATTGTTAGCAGTTGATTTAATGTCTCTAAATTCTAAAGCCACTGCACAACACTGTAATTACCTAGCCAGGTATATTTGATAGTATAATCTAATGCTTTCTTAAGGCTCTCACGGAAGATTTTGTTCTGTTAGCTAATTGACTGTGCACATTCAAACCATGATTATCACAGAAGTAGCTGGTACACATCTCCCAAATGACATTAGGGTTCAGTAAGTATTGGGGGAGGCTGATTCTTTTTCTGAAAAGAACCTCACAATATAAATGTCTAAAACTATTTCAATAAGTTACTTTGTGTCTCCCAAGTGTGCTCATTCTTTTTGCTGTCCCTTGGTTACGCTGCAGCACATTCAACATCAAATAAAGCTGATTAATGGAATCATATTAATTAAGAATTAGAAGTAAGAAGCTGTGGAAAATATTGTTTAGTAAACAGGAGTAAGCAAATACTGTAGAATTTGGGCATTCTGTTTGTTGTTCCCTAACTTCAGCATACGGGAAAAAGAGCAGAGTGGGGAGTGTTGCACTACAGCATCCATTTCCCTCTGTAAATGCACTCGTACAGCTCTGGCTGATGGTGAGTGTCCAGTGAGAGCTGCCCAGCTTGTCACCGTCACCAACCCAAACGCTGCCTCCTCGGGGTCTGTCCTCTGGGCAGCTCCTAACGCGGACTGCTTACAGTCACAGGGGAGGCAACAGAAAGCAAAGAGCAGCAACGCAGCTGAGGTAAAATGTAAATTTGTAAAATCTGAGGTGAATTTGCGATTGCCTTCTCATTTCTCGGCGTTTTTGCATGGCCTGAGGCCGTTCTGGGGTGGGTCTGCACCGAGCCCCGCAGCCAGCCAGCCAGCTGTGGCTCAGCAGTGCCTGTGTCACAGCGCCAAGATGCCAAAACTATCACAGTCTCTTCAGGAGCCAGGGGCCATCGAGGTATAAAAGCTATTAAAAATCCGTACGTGTGCGGATTTGTGCTCTGACTCATCCAGTCGTTTAGATTTGGTCTCTGGAGCTATTCTAGAAACCGAAACTCATGTCATTAATACATAGTGCTGATAACACAGCGACTAAATTAATTTGTGAATTTATGTTAAGTAAATAAATAAATAGAACAGTAATCCTTACCAAAGGAAAAAAAACATTAAACAACCAAAGTCTCCCAATGTATGGAGACTCCTGGCTTAGCCACTCTTCTTCATAATGTTTTTCTCAAGTGTGAAGGAGAGGATCATCCAGCTGATTGGATTAATAATAAATTTCCTTGATACATTAATGGAAGGGGAAGGTACATACTATGAGCAGGTGGAGAAAAATTTCATACAGTCAATAATACCTCCAATGATCAGTTCTGAGACAGAATGCTAAATAGTTGTTTTGTACCTAAGGATATGATCTTATTTATGTATGTATTTTAGTTAAATTCTGAATACACAATTCCATGTTTGCTTTGAACCTCTATTATTGATATTGCAGCAAGGAATTTCATTGCATTAGTTTGACTGCATTGAGAAAGGCAAAGCTTTTTGGTAATGAAAGATGGTTCTTTTATTTCAAGCACCTTTATCAGAACTTCCAACAAAAGTAGTATTACACTTATAATCCTTGTAGACATGATTTATCTTAAAAGCTAACAAAGGAACAGGAAACCTTGCACTCAATTTCTAAGACTTTTTTTATGTCTAAAAAGAAAAAAATAGTCATGTAGCTATGTAATCTGACTTAAAGGATCAGGAGTGAAAGCAGCATCCTCTCACCTGCAGAGTCAGGCCAGATGAGGAGAGTCATAAATTGACCCCAAGGTCTGGGGGTGGCTCTGTGTCTCACTGGCTCCCTCAGCCACACCTGCACCTTTGTGGGTCCCCACTGACATACCTTCCTCAGACTTGCCAGTTTCAGAAAGAGAAAAGCCAAAAAGGATTAATTTTGGTGGCTTGTATCATCGCTGCCGTTTTAGAGAAGAGCCTGTCACAGAGGGGAATTGCAAAGACAATTTCACTCTTATTACATATGTTTTTACTGAACTTACAAAGCTGCCAAACCAGCTACTTCACTGAGCCCTGAAACTGTGTGTGAGCATGTGTGCACACAGCTTTTCTCCTTACAGATGCTGTTTTCCTTATGCCAGAAAGATGGTACAGCTGCTGTGTTGTCATTTTTTTATCACTTCACTCTATACTTTGATTGAATCTTTTTCAAGTGTCTCCTTCCTTCTAAGCACAGGGAAAAAAAGGCATTTCTAAATATATTCAGTTAAAGATTTATATTTGAATCTAATAGCTATTTATATTCCCAAAAGATGCTATTGTGTGTAAGGCAAAACACCAGAAGTGATGAAGACAGGTATTGATTATCACCCCCAAAAAGGCTGGAAGGAAACAACAGAAGCTGTCCGGCTGAAATTGTATCAGCTCCTGCAGGGCGTTCTCATTTTTGTCACTGCTGCTGCTCTTTCCTTCACTTTTTTTCCTTAAATTTGTGTCTTGCACAGAATAGAATAATGATGTTTGGGAATTAATCTCTAATACATTTTCCAAGCTATAAAAGGTAGCCCTTCCTGGCTGCAGTATAACTCCAGTCTGAAGATAGAGGTGAAACTGGAAGAGCTGGGTCTGAGATCTTAATCGCTCTCATTTTGCTCTTATATTATAATGTCTTTTAAAAATTATTGTTAATAATTCCTACGATTTTTTTATTATTTTATACCTGGCACAGACTCCCAGGGTTGCTAATTCCACTTCCATGTTCATAGCCTTATCAACTGAATGTATTTTGATCTCTATCTTTGGAACAAAGGGATTAATTTTGTAGTGTGATTGTTCTATGTCCCCTTCATCACATTAGAGCTGCTGAACTTAGGAGATGTAGAACAAATCAACAAACAAAAAAGGTAGAACAATTTTATAGTTGTGTAGTTAGAAAAAAAAACTGAATATGAGAAAAAATTCTGGGGCTGGCTACAAGATAGCCTTTTCACAGAAAACCACGGAGTTGCGGTCTGTTTACATTGTTGTAACAAAGGTCCAAAATAGACTGAGGCTCTTGGGGGAGCCTGGATTTCTCTTTCCCAGTCTGTTTCCTGCTCTTGCCATTTGCAGGTCATACCAATAGCAAGGCAGTCCATGTGTTCCCAAAAAGGCATGTGTGTGTGCATGTACACACAGCTCATTCACATGCTTGGATACACAGATCAACACAGAGTATTCATTGCCTTTATTGCCACCTCCAGCACTTAGAGGAACACGAAAAACACAGCCAAGTCCTGCTCCTCATCTCCAATTCATTAGGAAACTGACCATGTACTGTGGCCATATACACATATGCATACAAATATAGATTTATAACTCTCTCTATCTTGATTCACAGCCACTCTTATATTTGCAAAGCCCTCAAACCTTGGCTATACAGAACTGTTGCAAATTGGCAACAGAACTGTTGCCCTGATTATTGGCCTCCCCATCTCCAGTCTGGGTTGTTTTTTTTCCAGTTTCTGGTTTATTCCAGCTTGCCAGATACTGCAGCTTGATTGAAGTTCTCACTTCTCATGCATCTTAAGCCCTGCACTGGATCTTAAGTCCTCATAGAATCCAAACCGAGAACCCAAGCCCTGTTTATCCTGTCTCCAGTCTCACATCTTTCCAGGACTTACTGCTGAGTCAAATCTCAAGTTTTCTTGCGAATCACACATAAGCACACCAGAGAGCAAAGTCACACAGAAAATAGGTGGATGGAGTTTTATAAGACTGCAGTTGTTCGGGACAGGGCTTGCTGGAGAGCTCTACTGAGCAGCAGCTTGTTTGTTTGCAATCAGACTTTTTTTTCTCTTTTCTTTTTATATTAACCGTCCTCTCCACTTCTGGTGCTTGTTTCTATCCAGTCCACTTGATTCCTTCTCACATTCCCAAGAGCTGCTTAAAACACCCCAGAAACTGTGCAGGATCCCACAGCCATCCCTGCACTAAAATCAGTCATTGCTGTGACACAGTAATTTACCCCTTCTTATCGGTTCTTCAGGACTTGGAATGGTTCCTTCCATGGCCCATCATTCAGGAACTGGAGAGTTCCGTCTTTAGTATTGCCTTCACCATCTCCTCTTTGTTAGAGTTTGTGTTTCTGACTGTGATTTATTGCTTTTTCTGTCTCTTGTCATTGTTTTTATGCTGAATAGCCTTTAACCAGGTACCCCTTCAAGCCCAGTGTCTTTACTTGCCAGGTTTTGTTGTTGCAGCAGCAATTTAGTATCCATTCACATTTAATCTGTTCTTTAAAAGCCAAAACAAAGCCAAGGGGAAATCATAAATCTGGATGTATGATGAACCCTGGCCAAGATGACAGAAATGTATATGCCTGCTTCTGATATAAATTAGCCTTGTGTAATAGTACAGACTCAGTATTAATTTCACTAAGGCACTTTTTTTTCCCCCCTGCCACTGTGAGCAGTGTCACTGTGAGCCTGATGTGTACGTCTGGTAGGGAGGGAGTAAAGCAGGGTGCAATAACAAAATACTCAGATTTCAAACAGGCGTGTGTACGACTGGACTCAGGTCAGGAGGAGCAGCCGGCACGTGTGGAGTCCCCAGTCCGTGGAGCCCGGGGCTGGGAGCTGTCTGTGGGACAGAAGGGTGTCTTCCTTGGTTTGTGCAGCACGGAATGTGGTGCCAGGAATAACGCAGTGTTCAACAGTAGCTTTATGTTTTCAGCAGTCCTGGTGGCTCCCTTGCCACAAGGACCAAAATGCAGGATCACAGAGTGATTAAGCTGAAGAGGAAAGGAAATGAGTTTGAATGTAAGGAGAGTGGCAAGATGGAAGGAACGGCACAAGTGGCTGAGGTGCAATGGGAAGCTTTTCAGTTCAAGGTCATAAATATGAATCTTCCCCAAGCTGGTAGTGACCAAAAGCCTAAAATGCCTGAAAGCAACATCACCCAGTAATGACAGAGACTGGAAGCAAGAGAATAGAAAGCCATGAAAAGCTTTTGAAAGTGCCCTTGTGGGCTAATACTGTTACACCAGTGAATAAGTCTCTTGAAGGCTGTGAGTCTGGGGCCATTTATCTGGCAGGCTTGCTATTCATCTCCTTTGAGTGTAGTGTACATGCACTGTATTAGGGTCATGATGAGAGCAAACCTAAAACGTTTAAATATTAGAAATGAGTTAGCCAGCTATCCAGCAGGAAAGGACAGACTATTACAAGCCAAACACAAAGAAAGCAGGGAAACAAAAGATATCATTTGGAAAGAGGTGTCTGCACTGGGACTTGTGATCTTTCAATCAAGTCTGCTAAGGAGGAGGGACGGTTTGATGCTATATAAGACAAATTTTCTCTTGCAAAATGACGATAAAATATTCAGTATTCCTTCGGAAAGTCTTCTCTCTGCTTGCAAAATATTTTATGCACACAAAAAGCAAGAAAGTACAGAAACAAAATCATGTCTAGATTGCTCAAAAGTTTAAAATGTTGATAATAGGATTTTTCCATAGAAGAGACCAAGAATAATTTGTGCTGCTTCTATTTCTGAAGTCTGAAGAAGAAAATATTCAGAGAACAGAAAGTAGAAAAAAAGGGTTGGAATATAATGCTTGGAGTATATTTTAGTATTGAGATAATTTTGATACTTTTACCTATCTTGCCTTAAAATCTCTAAAGAAAAAATGACATCAGGTTGAGGAGCTTGCAGGCAGAACTGGCAAACCCCAGACATTTGTTCATAGTTCACCACTGAAACAACATCTCTCATGTCTGCCTGTGTTGAGGGTCTGAAATCTGCGTCCAAATCCAGGTAACAGTGTGACTTTTAGAGTTTGTTTCTCTAGCAGGAATGGGCAAGTCAAGTCTGGACACATCACTTGAAAGTATGAAGTCCATATATAAAGACAGGAGCTAGGCCTTCCTGCCTGCCTTCCTGCCTTCTTGCCTTCCCCTAGAAAAGGAAAAAAGCTACCGCCTTTAATAAAAAGTAAAACTGCCTCATTCATAGCTAGTGTCAAACAAGAACATTTTTCAAATCTTGAAAAGGATGGGAGAATTTCTCAGATGTGAAGTTGTAATCATAAAGGATTGGTAAAGCTTAGCTGTAATCCAGCAGTATATAGCTTGGTTAAAACCCATTTAAATAAGCAATGTATATCACCACTGATGGGAAAAAGGATGAGAGATTCTCCTCCCAATTGTGTGTTTCAGTATCTTTCAAAAACTTCAAAACAATTTTGAGAATTTTGTTATGCGGATTCCTTGCGGTATTCCTTAGGGTACATCTTAGGAGACGCACGCAACCTGTATTTGCTGTTCTGTTTTCTGGACAGCAGCTTTACTAAGCTTTGAAAAGAGGATGTTAGCATTTTTAAAGCCTTTTTTCTCCTTTTTATTGTATGAATCAGTGTTCTTGAAGGAGTCAAAGTTCAATCCTCCTGCTGCATTACAATGCCTTTCAGTCTAATATTAGAGAGCGAGTTCCATTTTACTTTGTAATACGGAGCTTCACTTCGGCATTAATTTCATTCGGAAAGCAGCTGCACTTATAATAGATTCCTTTAAAGCGAAATGGAAAATATACATTTATCAAATGACTTTCTTCCAGTAATGCTGCAGCAGTCTTTATTGCATCCAAGTTGTCAGCAATCAGCCTATCTTTCTGAATAAGGATATGCCAAATCATCGAAGCAGGCTTTATATTGAATAAGCAACATATGAGTTCTGTGGTACGAGGACAGACAGACAGACAGACACTATATCAGCCTGTACAATATGATGTATTTATTTATGCCCACATCACACAGCGTTAGCAAATTTGGGGAATATTTCCTACATGGACACAAGGGTCATTATATATTTAAAAATCATGCTTTTGAAATTGTTTAGTCTAAGAGACTAATAACATCTTGTCACAAATGAAAGACTCTTAAAATCAGCCTGAACAGCTTTATCTTTCTCTCCTGAGACTTTCTTTTTTTCTTCCAATGTGCTATTTAATGACTTTCATTTTCATCAGTTTCACAGTCCGGTTCAACATATTTTTACTGTTTGTCTCTGTAATTAAACCAACACTTAAATTAAATTTTTGTTTTGGGAGGTTTTTGTACTGCTTGGGAAAAGGCTAGGTTCAATGGAAATGTTAATTCAATTATAAATTTTTAAGTTTAATTCTAACTATTCTCTGAATCAGAATATCCATTTTTACGATAAGAAACTGCTGATATGCTATTCTTTGGTTATGCAGAGACACTAGAGTTAGTCACTTGATTCTCTTCTTTTGACGTGAAATAATGGACACTTCAGCATTTATCAGAGTTGGTTCTATGGTTTTAATCTAATAAACATATTAAACATAAAGCACATGGACTTGTTGGAGTCCAGAGGAGGCCATGAAGATGCTCAGAGAGTTGGAGCCCCTCTGCTCTGGATACAGACTGAGATTGTTCAGTCTGGAGAAGAGAAGGCTCTGGAAAGAACTTAGACCTTCTTCCAGTGCCTAAAGGGGCTTCAAGAGAGCTGGAGAGGGACTTTTTACAAGGATGTGTAATGACAGGAAAAGGGGGAATGGCTTTAACCTGAAACCGAGGCGGTTTGGCTTAGATATGAGGAAGAAGTTCCTCCCTGTGAGGGTGGGGAGGCCCTGGCACAGGGTGCCCAGATCAGCTGTGGCTGCCCCATCTCTGGAAGTGTCCAAGGCCAGGCTGGACAGGGCCTGGAGCAACCTGGCATGGGGGAAGGTGTCCCTGCCCATGGCAGGGGGTGGGACTGGATGAGCTTTAAGGTCCCTTCCAATCCAAACCATTCTAGGATTACAGGACCTTCAGGGACACCTATTCTTGCAGAAGTTGTGATGTAGGATTAGGCAGCGACCATGGAAAGGAGGGAAGATATTTTTAGTTACTCCTGATACTAAGGTTGTGAGGTTTTTAACCCTGCCTATTGCACAAACACAGACAATCAGACTTACATGTTTATGGCAAAATCAATCCTGAAGTGTTGAAGTAAATTTGAAAATGCTTTATTTGGACAGTATATCATATCCCTATTATGATTTTTACCCCATATATTTAAAAATAACAGTATCACTTTATTTTCTGACATAAAACGATCCCAGGAAAATGGTACCTGATAAATTGTAACAGATTTGAAAGGGAGATAGGAGATATCTACTCTTTCATACTTTATCTTCCTGTCTGCTTGCCAGCCAAGATCAAGCCTGAGCTGGAAAATAATTCAAATATTGGTGAATATCTCATCCTATAATAAACTAAATGAATCAAAGTAATCACAAACATATTGTAATCATCAACATATTGTAATCATCTGGTTTCAAATTCCAGTGGTCTGACTATTTGTCCTCTGTGTTCTCAGTAGATATAGATAGCTGGTGGGTACAGATACCCCCAGCAAGACAGCGCTAAAATCAATGGAATAGCACTGCTTGGAAGTCTCAACGACTTTGTTGGCCTAGGTCTCTTTCATCTCAGTAGAGCTGAGAATCCTGATATCTTCAGTTTAACGTGTGCTGGCTAAGCCTTGCAGCAAACACTCAGGGTTTGCGGCAGCGATCAGGACACCCCACAATTAGGGTGCAGCTCCTTTGCTCTCTTCTAGGTTGTCACATACTACAGATGCAGCAAACACCATACACTGGATTTTTACTGGACTGTGTAAATGAGTAGAAAGTAAGGCAGGGCGGAATTCATTGAAGCTATGATACTTCTGTTCCCAGCCTTCACTTCCCCACAATTTATATGCAAAGCTTCAGCTATTTCTTCCTCAATGAGCTCCAAAACTTAGAAATTAAAAGGAAGAAAAAATATCTCCCCCACGAAAAAATCCACAACTCTTTTGGTCATAGTTGTGTAAGACTGACTGATCTAAATGATCTTACCTCCCTGGGGAAGTATCTCTTTCCTTAATTAAGAGCACAGCCACTTGCCTGATATACAGATATCTAGGAATTCTCTTGGACATGTCCATCAGCAGTTTGAGGGAGACAGTGTGTCTGCATAATTCATTTGGGGTTTGCAAAGAGGAACAATGACTTCTTAGATAAGGCATAAAAAACCCCATGTGAATTATAAAAAAAAAAGCAAATGAAGCAAGGATGCAATCATAACTATTATACAGAATATATAGCACATGTTCTATATACATATACATGCACACATATATACAAAATACACATATATATATATGATAGTATATAGGATCACAGAATATCCTGAGTTGGAAGGGACTGACAAGGTGGACATGCATATATATATATATTTATATTTATATGTATGTTTATAGCTATCTGTCCATGTTGATATATATGTGAAATCTTGAGCATTTGCTTTCACCATCAAACTGCTTCAAGGATTTTGTAGGGCTCAAGACTGGTCTGCCAGTTTTTTTCACAGAGACAACTGTATGGTGTTGAAGTACCATTGGTGGAGCAGGCTTCAATCAGGTACAACCAGGCCAAATTACCTTGGATCAAGGAGTGCGTTTCCCACTGATCCATGCTCACGTTGTTGAAGCAGTCAAACAAAGTAGAGGTCTGAATCATGCCTCTCTGCATGACATATGTAAAGAAATAGGGAGATTCTGTCTGGTTGTTAGCTAGATGCTTAGAGACAGAGAAATGGAAATTAATAATCTAATTAATTTGAGTGTCTTCAAAATTCTGGTGAATTAAGAATTGATTTGCCTCTTGCTTGAAAAGATGTGGATCTTCCTCCCTTAAAGCTCTCTAAGGCATGACTATATTAACCTCAGATTTCTAAAAAGCCCTCTATCAGCAATGGTGAGAAGAGCTGAAATTTAAACTAACCCCTACTCTAACAAACCTGGGTCAAGAAAAACCCAGGATAACTTTAGACAAGGAATTAATGATATTTGAAATATCTTTTAGCTTTTGTCTGTCTTGCCCATTTCCCCAGCCCAAGTCTCTGATCTCACTGGGAGCTAAGCTGAGAGGGATTTCACTTTGTGATGAAGACTGGAGTGTCACTGTCTCACTCTGGGAGATCAGATTCCCACCCTTTCTGAACAGTACAGGTGGATTCCCTTCATCCTTCATGGGCAGAAAGATTCCTCAGCCAAGTCTAACATCTTCCTAACTCCATCTCTCCAGGGCCTCACAACCTCCCTTTGACTGCACTGACAGCAAATCTATTCTGGTAATTTACCCGGAAGACAAATGCCATGGCCCCTCCGCTCCTCTCTGATTTGCACAGCTTTTGTCGCTGGACACAGACAGACATTGAGGATGAGCTGTCCCTGGGGTCAGCTGGGGACAGCTGTCCCCTCCCAGCCACTCGTGCTCTGTGTTACTGCACTGCTCAGCAAAAGCTGGAACCTCCCTGTGTCACCAACGCGGTGTCACCGAGAGGCCCCAAACACAGCCCCACACGAGCTGTCAGGACAAAAGTTAACTCCAGCCCACAATCTCTGTTACTTTATTCTGTGTGAAGAATAACCCAGATCAAACAGATGTTTTAGCTGTGCTTTATTCTGTACCATCACTCAGACTTCTCACACTTCGGTGTTAGACCAGCTTGGAAATGCCTGCTTTCTTTTCCAGGGCTGTTAGTAGAAAAGCATAATATCATACCAACATTTCTAGTCACGCCAGGTTTTGTGTTCTGTGGTTTAAAGAAGAACTCTGAGGCTTGTTTTACATTCCTGAGAAGTAAAAGTGGCTTTTACATGAAGAAATAAAAATAAGCAAATAAAGAAACTAGAGAAACTTTGAATGCAGGCCTGCAGAGCCTGTGTTTCAGATAACTAGTTTTTAGGTGAAATTTTTTGGCAAATCTCTCCAAGTTTTGAGCTCTCTGTGGAACTGTGGGCACATTGCTGTCTTAAGTGCCAGATCTGTAAGTTGCTAGAATCAGATGAATACTATTAATTGTTCTAGAATTGGGCCCAGCAAAATTGTGCTTATTAAGTTAGAAACTAAAAGGAAAAACTCAAGCACTAGCTGTGCCAGCTGATTATTGTGTTAGCAGTGCAATTTATGTTTATTGAGTGATTATTCCATAACATGATGATAACTGAAAGAAAATATGGGTAATCTTATTTATCTGTTTCTTTGACTCTCTCTTGGCAGAAATTATGCAAGTGTAGAAGTTGAAGATTTTGAGTCAAATTTCTAATAAGCCATAACTGCTACTCACAGTGACATTTTTTTTCCCCCACTGGGAATCATGTAATGCATGTTTCCTTTTTTGAAGAAAAAAGTAGAAGGTTACAACAACTCCTTATGATTTTCTGCAAGTTACTATGCATCTATTATGATTGTGACACTGAAGTCTATACTCTTTCCTGACATGAGAGGAAAAAATGTAAGTAAAATGTTGCTTTCATAAGTTTTAAAACCAGAATTCCCACAGCATTGCACAGTTAGGTCTTACATTAAGCATTTATGGCAGCTACAAATTCACAGCATGGTTTTTGAGGCAGCAAAAAACCAGAATGAGTCCAATTGACATTTTGCAGTCAGAACAAAGGTTGGAAAATGTACAACTTATATACAACTACTTATGCATTACATATTAGCCCCTTAAAATAGAACTAAACTCAGTATCACCCCTTCATACAGTTAATTATTAGTAAATTAAATCCTTCAATCATTCTGAATGTTGAAGACCACTAAATTATATAGTGCTTGCCAAATGATGGCCAAAATCTAACTTAATTTACACTCTGGAGGTAGTGACGTTCAAGAGGTTGTGGGCAGAGTAAGAGGGCAAAGCCTAGCCCTGTTAATAATTAATAAAGTAGAACAAAAGTAAAGAGCTCATTTGGAATGTCAGTGTGAATCTGCAAAGCCTTGTGGTACAGGAGTGTACACCTCCGGGAACACAGTGCTGTGCAGCAGTGTGACAGAGAGGGGAGGAAAACTCACTCCACTTCAGGGCCTTTCTTGAATAAAAATGATTTGTATGGATGTTCTGCAGTTTTGCTGTGAGCCTTGGGGAATGCCTTTGATGCACTTGATTAGGGAACAAGATCTCAACCTTGTAGACTCAGTAAGATCTTCACATGTTTAAATACAGATAATTAGTCTCAGGTCTCTCCTTTTTTTCTATTTTTTTTTAACTTCCACCCTCATGATTTTGGTTTGATTTGGGGTTTTTTTTTCCCTTTCTTGCTGTATTCATTGATGATAAATGTTTGTTTAAATGCCAGCACAGTGCCCTGTCCTAATTTATGCAGTATAAATGACCATGTCTAATTTACATTTTAAAATATAAGGGGATATATACTTTGAAATGGATTTTAATAGGGAATAGGAAATTCCTTCACATCTATCTATGCAGTGCAATGGAGTGAAGTGCAGAGATACCTAGTGGAGCTCCAAGCATACTGACATGTGTGATATCCCAGTGAGATCGTAGCTCAGGACCAGCCTGGACAAGTTGGGAAGAGGTGTGTGCTCACATGAGCTGTGCAGTATTCACACATGGGCACAGACTCTGCACACATGGAGGAAAAAGTGCAAAGCTTTATTGCGCATCAGAAATTCCCTTAAATGCCAGTACCTACAGGATATCACATCATATAAACAGGAAAGAAGTTCACCTCAGTGTCCCTCAATCACCTGGGGTATTTCCCAGACATTGCCTATTATGGTAAAAGGTAAACGATACCCTACAAGGTCACAAACTGCAATTATCACATCTCATAGGGCTGACACTGTCCAGAAACCCACAATGCTCTCTCAGCCCATCCCCGGTGACCTGGCTGTAATCCCAGGGTCACCTCTGGCTCTGAGAACAAGGCTCTCTCTCCGGCCCTCGGGGCCCATCTCTCTTCCAGCACACAGTGCCCCCCAACAACCTGCACAAAGGACGAGCTTCTGCTGGGCTCCACGTTTGCTGCGTGTTCGGCAGGATGAATTTGCTGTGCTGTGCTCAATTCCAGTGGCACAGTTCCCAGGGATGTGCTGTGAGCAGAGGTGGGGAGAATAACAGGGGGAGCAGTTACCCCGGGCATGGCCAGTAGGATGGATACCATTACTTAAAATGTGTGAGAAGGGTGTGATGAGCCCTGGGGCTCAGGATCTGATTAGCCATCATGCTTTGGCCTACAGATTTGTTTTAGTTTGATTCTTTGCTGTCTTAAAAGATGGTGTATTCTGCTAAATCAGCACATGAATTTAGCTATGGAGCTGGGTAAATACGTGTGGCTGAGCCCTTTTTTTCTATCATCATGATTCTGAGCCTTATTTAACATAGTTTTGCTCTGATTGCACAGCTCTAAAGAGGCATTGGTCCAAGGTAAATGTTGGTCAAAGTGTATTCCACCATATCTGGAAAATATTCTGGTAGCTCTAATTCTCTCTCTGTTGGCAGACTTATTATTGACTGATTCAAATTATTTAAATAAGGATTTACCCATTTTCCATATCTGTAAATAAATTCCCTTTCTCAGGTGCCGCAAAGACAATTCATTTGCTTATCTCATGGACTTCAAACCTAATGTGATATAAACAGAGTATTTTAGTCTGTTTGCTGTTTTTCAGTATGTGCCCATTTTGTGTATGGAAGGGAGGGGATCACAGATTCAGAAGTCTGGCATGCTGCTGTTTGAGAGACTTTTTATGAAGCCATTTGAAAATGATTTTGTAGGCATCGTACACTCTGTTAATTCTATGTCAGAGCATTATACAGGGAATGGAACAGGAGTTCACTGTGCTTATTTGTCCAAATTCCTGGAGGTGTTCTAGTGCTGAGGTGTCAAATGCACAGATCAGTGTCTTACCTTTAATCACTCTACCCTGGCACAGCCTAAAAGAAAACAACACACCCTTCCTCCCCCCAAAAAACAAGGAAAACTGCTGTTTGTGTTCTGCTTGGGTGCACCAGTTCAAAATGGCTTTCTGTCTCACTCCACTGGTTTCTTGGAGGTGGGGATTGATCTGAGAATCTCTTGCATGATATGTTTGAAATATTTATCTGAGGTTGAACTGTCAGGTGGTGTCCAAGTCACTCATTACTAGGCAGCAGAGGGAGGCTGTGCTGTCAGAGTTACCATTTTCATAAATACAGCTCTGTGAGGATATTTATGGGCAGCGGGGTCTGTGCTTTATTAAACTTTGCAATGGGAAGACATCATTGCAAGGTGTTTGATTTAAATGCTGAAAATTGCAGTCTGAAGGCAACAGTAAACGATATCCAAACAATGCTAGCATTGTTGTTATCTGTAATGTTCAGGGTCTTGGCGTTCTTGTTTCTTGTTGCACAATTGTTCTTAGATTTATTTTTTTCTTTTGTTTTTTTCTTCTTTTTCTCTCGCCTGAAGTTTTTTAGTCTCTAAATATGTCAGTGACTGCCTTGCAACCCAGTATAATTGGTACCTGGTAAATGACCTGTGTTTTGTTTCTTGATCTGAATCCTGCCTGATCTACCTGAGCTGAGTGAAACATGCCTTCAGGGTGCTACAAAGTTTGCCATGATCAAAGAATTGAGGGCTTTTCTCGTGGTGCACCCAGGCACCAATAAACACTTGTCTTACCTCCTACAAATTGTAAGTTCAGTTTTTCTGCAGATTATTAGTACAAAATACACCGTTGGATGAAATCAGACATGTCATTTTTCCTGTTGTGTTCCTTCTCTTGTGCCAGCATTATGCCATGATACAATACTACAGTGCTATGTACAGCCAAGAATGAAAGGTTTCATTATATTTTAGATTCCAGGAGCGTGACAGACATTTTTACATTATACAAACTACCTAAAATTGTAGTTCTTAAACGTTTTCATTGTCTGAAAGGCACATCTTGTAACTGTGGGATAGGAATGTTATCTTTAGGTCAAATTACTGTGTGCTGAAGCATGACCCAATTTTCAGTTTAATGTGAATCCTATTTTTGGTTGTGCAAAAAAATATATAAGAAATACCCATTGACTGTGAGGTGCTTATTTCAGTTTTATTAAAGAGTTGCTGATTGCAAGTTATGGGATGCTATAAAATTGAAACTGCCTTATTTAAAAACATTCTCTCTTGTGCAATGGGATAAACGTTGATTTTGTAGCTGTGTAGATATTGTGTGAGGTTATTTAGATAGTGGTTCTTCATCTGCAGATATTTTCTGTTCTTTCCTTTAAATAAAAGTCCTGACACTTTTACATTTCGACAGTTAATCTTTAATTCCTCACCATACCAATTAACTGTGAACTATTAGAGAAACAATAAGCCATGAATCATCAGCTACAAGTAGGCAGAGTTTAACAGTCAAGAAATTGAGCATTTCTTAATCTTATGTACCCTCAACATCAAAGTGAATAAATCTGAGGTTAAAAAGAAAGGCTATCACATTCCCCACTGCTTTAGGAAACAACTTATTTCTTTCTCTCTTGTTCATCTGCCAATACAACACAACAAAAGAAAGGACCTGAGTCTGTGATCCTTGATTTGTACAAGGAGCTTTTATTTCTGTATCAGCCACACTAAGCAGAGTATAATATTAATGGACATTATCCACAGCACACAAATAAAATCCATGAGAACAAACACCCGACTTCTGTAAACTTCAAGTTCTTTGGAGAGTCCTCTTGAAAATGAATACTACCTTTTCAAGGGTATTATGTGAGGCAGTACAGCTATTCAATTAAGAGCCTTTGAATCCTTTAAAAGCTTGTATTCTGCCTAACTAGAACATATAAATATCTTCAGCTTTCACAGAGTTAGTCTTCTGTCAGAAGTTGAGCTGGGGTTCATGGATGTTGCTGGATCTGAGCCAGACCCTCCTGCATCTTGCAGAACAAAGCTGTGAGATCAAAAGGCTGGAGATATGTCTCCGGTCAGAGCAGCATGGGCACTGGGCTGCTTCATCTTAAACCTTTAGAAAACGATTGGTTAGTGCAGTGCTCCCTAAATACTGCTAGCAGCTGCAGAAGGTTCTGTAGAGAGAATAGTTCAGGTCATATTTAGAATTAAAACAGTTGTCACCTGCTAAACACAATTGGAGGCCGGGCATTTACAGAAAGCCAACTGTCTCTAGAACCAGAGGCTGCATTTCAGGCGGAGCAAATGCAGCTGGAAGAGTTTCACTAATGGGGTGTCTGTGAGTCAGGATTTCTATACAGCCTTGCAGAGCATTTCACCCTAATAGGGCTCCTGCAATTGAGCTGAATTTCAGATCAGTGGGAATGCTCTGCCTGCTTGGAACCTCGTTAAAATTCTGAGTGAAGCAGGCTCAGGTTTGGATTTCTGCACCTGCTCACGAGATTGGTAAGCAGAGGTAGGCTGGGATATTCTGGAGAATACTTTTCTGTGGGAAAATACTTCCTCATCAAAAGTGACAGTCTGAAGGAGAAAGGAGTAAATGAAAAAGACTGTCTCAAACCTAAATTTGGAAATGTTCTCAGTTGCTAGAAGATATTGTACAAATGGTTTGAAGAAGCCTCACATCTGTCAAAATGATCCATTTTGTTGGTCTTCAAATATTTGATGGGAGGTGGCTTAATTCAGAGTAATTTCTTATTTCATAATCCATACTTAATTTGCCTAATTGGCATATTTTAGAGATGTCTGTGCAAACACTAACAAAATATTCAGCCCAATGTTGAAATACAAGATTGAATTTAGTAGCTGGCATAGCCAAGGAATATCATCAAGTAGCATCCACCCAGATACTTCATGAAGAAATGGTAAAACTTCTAATTTTATGTGGTTTATATATTTTTAGTTTTGATAGTAAGTGTTTCAGACAACTGTAGTGTTACTGCACCTGAGGCCAGTGCTGCTTCCTTACCATTATGTTTCCTTTCTCAGCCATTTTTAGCATAATTCCCGGAAATTCTGGTACTGTTTCCTTGCTAAGGTATTCCAGAAAAAACCCCACATTTAATCCAAAACCCACAGGAATCAATAGCATTCTGCTATCATTCCTTTTTCCATGCAGTTTTTTGCCAGTAGAATTTCCTCAATACCATCAAAGCTTCTAATGTGTTTAAATAAATTAAATAGAAGAATTAATCAAATTCTGTTCATTATCATTAGGAGTAATGAGTAACTAAAACTCCTACTCGGTTGGAAATGCAGAACTGCTTAATTCAAATTTCAGTATCAACAATGCTGATATAGGAGAAACAAGTAAAAACTGTTAAAGGGCTTGTTAGGAATAATCATGTGATATAGTTCTACAAAGATAAAAGTGAATGTTGAGATGCAATTTTTTTCTGCATTAAATTACTAATTTACTATCACATTAGACATGAAACAGAATGAAAATATTCTCTTCTGGTGAGAATGACCACAAGCAGTGCACAGGCCTGGAAGGGCCCTGAAAAATTCTGCTGGGCCATCCATGACCTCAGGGCAGAATGTTCCAGCCTGATACTTCCATTCAGTGAAATTTCCTCATAATTGATATGTTTTTAAGAAGTCTATCCATTTGAAAGAACAAAGGCTTTTTTAATCAAGAAACCTCAATGATCTATTTCTTCAGCTTTCTGTGAGAATATCTGTAATCTCTTCTACTTCAAAACTAGTGAGTTTTTTATTGGGAGGGAGTTTCTGTGTATTTAGTCACTGGAGCTTTGAAAGGAGTTGAAAAGAGGAGTGACAGGGTGGTGTGAAGGGTTTGAAGTAATTTGTATTTACAGAAATCCTTTCCTTTGCAGTGCAGATCCAGTGGGAAGGAGTGGGTTGTTCCTTTCATGTTTAGGGTACAGATTCTTTCAGGCCGGTGATTTCTATAAACAGGGAATCAAGCAGCTCATACTGTTGTCGATCTCTACTGCAGCTTTTCTAGGGTCAGTATCCTGAGAACCTTGTCCATGCACAAGCCCACTGTATTCCACAATGAGCAGTCCCTAATCTGGCATGAGCACAAAAGAGAGCAGGGGACTATTCCTTGTCCTTTCCTGTCTGAATGGAAAACAGTAGACTGTGGCTAGTATTAGGAAATTATGAAAAGGAGGCAAGAATAAATCATATAAAGGGATACAGAAGTAGTCAGTGTGGCAGTCAGTGTACTTTTAAATTCTGGAAGGATAATTTCCATAAAGCAGGTGGAAAGGGAGGAGGAGCTGGAGAAATGAGTCCTTCAGGAGATTGTCTGTGCTGTCAGGACAAGTTGCTGAAGCACTAAAATGCCATTTGGAAACACACTGAGAACTGAGCTGGAAACTTCCAGACTTAGATGGGAGATGCTACATTTTGTGTCAAAACAGCAAAAAACCTCTCCCTTTTTCCATCTCAGTTTGGAAGTAGCTGCCAGCTAAACTATAAGTGATGGTGCTAGTGGTCTTTTAATGGGGATTTATAGAACAAATGGAAGGGCACATAAAAGAATACTACAGACTAATTTGGAATTACCAGCAGTTTTTAAAATGTTGATTCCCTCATTTCAATCCTTTGTCTTTCTGAGCAATGGGCTTATTCTCTGCTGAACTGTGAAACTGGACTATTTTTTAAAATCCCAGGTTGTTACTTTATTTATCTGTAGTTTTACTGTTGTATGGGAAAGTCATAAAGCAAACTCAAGTGAAATACTTTCGCCTTCTTAAAATATATAATTATAAGAACTTTGTATTTCATTTCTCCTGGAAGTTGAATAACAATAACACTCCTCTAAAAGAATTTACATTTGAAAGAATAGTTTTGAAATTTTGATGCCCATTTGATATACCTTTACATCTCAAAGAACACTGAATTTTAACTTAAAAGTCAATTTTAATCAGAACCTCTTCCACCGTTGTTGTTATTTTTCTTTTTATATATTTGAGGATAGTTATATATGTACATATGGTTCTTTCCTGCACGTATAAAACAATTGAAACCTAGATATATTCTTTAATGGGTTCTTTTTAGTTTTGTTCTGAGTTACAGTTTCATTTCTAAAAAATAATACCAGATTTTTCAGCTCTCCACAGCCCATAACAATCTGGACAGTACCTTCAATCTTTCTAAAGGGCAGAAGAAGTATCCATCTAGAGCATTACACTGTGGCTTGGCTATGGGGGTTTGTTTCTTTTTTTTCCCCCTGACTATTTCTTCTTGTTTGCTATTTATGAAAAAGTTTTTAAAGTTGCATGGATTTTTTGGCTAATATTTTTCACATGGAAATTCCAGCACTTTATGTAGGGAAAATAATTCCCTAATTAGTCTTGTAGTTTGGACCTTAAACTCATACCCTTTGTGTGCAGTGAGGACTTTAATCCCTAACTAATGCCATATTTGCACTGGTTTTTTTTAAATGCTTACTGCATTGTATTGACAGAAAATACTGATATACTGAATTGTTGATTCTGGGGTATTGCTTTGGTCACAAAAGAATTTCTGTTCCTCAGTTGTGGGATTCAACATCTTGTAGCTATGCAGTAAGAAATTCCTTTTTTAAAATCAGATGCAATTACACTTTTCATCAACACTGATGTTACAACTTGTAGGACTTTCTGAAGAGTGGTGGTAGGTAGCTGGCCTGGAATGTAGAGCTACCCACTGCTATTCAAGGAAGCAAGACAAAAAGCTTTAGCCCATATGTCTCTGAAATATACATTTCTCTTTTAGTTAGAAGCTGATATGTAGTAATACTCTGACAGTTCCAAAAAAATCATATCACCTTCCCTTCTCCTGGAGTTACACAAAGTGGGATTGTGCTTGTCACTAAATAAGCACTTATATATTCCCTACCTTCCAGACTACCAGAAAATTCTAATAATGTCACAGGAAATAGAGAAGAGTAATGCAAGAATTTCCACATCATGGAAGCAAATAGGAAATTGGCCTCATGGGATGTTCTTCTGATCCAGTCTGACCAATCCAAGTTTTCAACACCTGCAATGTTACATGTGGATAAAACATCAGATGTTTAGCTAAAAAAAAACCAACAAAACCCAACAAAACCCAACAAAATCCAAAAAACCTCAACAACCAGATGTAATGAACGTGGTTGTATTTTTCATGGCAGTTACTGCAGCAGTGAGTGATTTAGTAAGTCCTATAGAATTAGGATTTAGCAATATGGTTTGGCAAATACAGCATAATGCTATTTAACTCTCGCCCAGGTCTCCCCAGAATCATCTTGTTATAAAGTAGCACCGTGAGTGGCATTACAAGGTAAATATCACCACATTCCGTCATCAGCTCCCCGAGCCTAAGCTCCAATATATGAACAAAGCTGAAAATGAAGAACTGGTTTTCAGTTCTGTTTAAAAAGCTGTGCTGGTTTTGGCTGGGATACTTTGTTGCCAGCTGAGGTTAAACCACAACAAAAACAAACAAAATGAAAAACCAAACAGAAAGAAATGTAAATGTCCAGTCAGAAGGAATCCTGCAGTTGTCATCACCGGAACCAGCCGACTCACCCTTGTCCCCCAGCATATATAAAGCTTTCTTGTTGCTGTCTTTCATTAAGTCCAGTTCATTACCATTTTTTTCTTCTGTCTTTTTCAGTGTTTTCTTTGTTCATTTCTGTTATGCTGTTTTGAAAACAGCCCCTCAGATAGCTGAAGACGAACAAATTGAACTAGTTGTGAGAAGAAGTTGTTGAAAAACAGGGGGGTAGAAATTTTTTCCATTGACTTTCCCAAAAGAAATGTCATATTACTGCTCCCAGAGGGTATCATTACATCAGTGTCATGTGAATTAGCACCGACTGTTCCCAGTGGGGATTTCACATCTCCTGACTCATGTGGCTTCCTTACAAAAACAAACAGGCATTGGTTACACAGGTAACTTTCGACTATTTTGGTTATTTTCTGAGCAGTCATAATGTTTATAAATTACCTATGCAGCTTCTTCAAAGTAAAGCTGAGACTGAAAAGCAGTGCGTTATCCCAAACTATTGCTCTTGCCATAGTGGTAAAGGAACATTTCTTAATCTTTGGGAAATGCTGCTGAGAGAGAAGGGCCCCCATTCTAGTGAATGCTTTTAGCATTTCCTAGCCTTTGTTGCTGGCTAACATTTGAAATAGCAAAAGCCGTCAGGGAAAAAACATTTAATTTATATATGTGCATAATCCTGGCCTTACAGAGGGGATTTAGAATTTAACCATATTCTGGAGTATTAGAACTCAAGGGTGAAGCCTACCCTGCAGTTTATACAGTTGCAAACTCCAAAATACATTTCAAACTGCTTTGTGCTCTTATATGAAAGCCTGAAAACGCAATGAAGCACTTGAATGTTGGTCCTTGGGGAGCACTGCTCTGCAGTCTGGGGTCCTGCACCACTTTCCAGTGATGTCTTTAGTGTGAAACTATTGGCAAGTGGGGATTCAGTGTGGAGAGGGAGGAGGGACAGTGGGCTATGAGCACACAGACAAGAATACACTGACATAGGAGGTGACAGACTGGTATTTCAGCCCCGGGCTCTGGCTCAGATGTTTGGTGGATATGGCTCTTATCAGCACCAAAATCTAAATCATTTCTTTTCCAAAGCTGAATCCTACAGTCAAGAAGTAGTAACTTCCATGTTGCTTTACTCACACCATGGAGTAACTGTGAATCTTGATCCAGATTGTCAGTAATGGAAATCAGTGTAGATCTGTCAAGTTCAGCAGAGGGTTTAGATTCCCATCAGCTTAGCTGTGTATTATTGGAACTGGACATGTATTAGTAGACTTGCAGCCTTTTTGAAGCAATAGAGTTTGTAGTAGAAAAAAATGAAACCAACATATAAGTCATGTTAAGTTTTAATCCTGGGCTCCTTCTTCTTTTCCGAAGTGGTTCACTCAGTCTCCTAATCACAGTGTATTATGTTGCTGCTTTACAATCACACTCCAAATGCAAATCACTTCATTGGTTTCTTAGTGACAGCAAGCCCTGACAGCAGTAGGTACTTGGAATATGCCAGTAAGATTTTAACTGCTTTGAAATGGTTGCAAGGGACACTGTTTTGGGAGATTACAATCAGGGCATTCCATCAGAGTGCTTTATTTCCACCCCCAGCCTATATGCAATGAGCTAATAAGTGATTACTGTCTTTGTATCTTTATATTTGAGGACTAGGTAGAACATTTCATTCAGTGAACAATGATTGTGTCTTCTCAAGGCATATGTGGCTCATTAATATTAATGAAGCTTGCATGTATGCATCAGAAAAGGACTTACATCCTACATAATCACTATTTATCTAGGAAAATTTAGCTTCATCATTTTCTATTTACTAAAAATAAGTCTTGTGCAGTTGATTTATAACACCTTCCTGTTTTGTGTTGGGAATAGTTATCACTGTCTCAATCCCTGAGAGTGTGTAACCACCTTGTGCTCACTTAAGGGAAGGAAGCTAAATGCGAGTTCAAAAAAAAGATGTCCATTTGGCAGCTGTCCATCTGTCATGTGGAGAATCTGTGGACAAAGAAGGTGAAAACTTAGAGATCAACACAGAAGTTCAACAGGTTTCATTATTGTTTTCCTGAGAGCCTCTTCCTGTGTTTGAAGTGTGGTGCAAAATGCCAGGCATGAAGCTGCAGCAGGGATCAGAAGGGAACAAATGCTATTCAGAGCACTTTCCATACAAGGCCTTCTGACAAACCCATTCCTTTCATTCCAGTTGAACTGCTGGCTCAACAAGCTGAGTTTCTATTTAATCACTTAGAAATTATATTTGTAAAGAAGAAATGAGAAAGGGGACTCTGCCTTTACAGTACTGAAGTGTGTTCATTGACATCACAGTAATTTTTCTAAGTTCTTTTCACCAGTTCCATTAAAAAGTCATGCACTTAAAATACTACCTTTTTTAAATGAAGTTGAATATCAGCCAACTTTCAGAGATATCTGTAGTAGAAAATGAAATAGATAGAAATTTCTGAAACTTGATCAGATGGCCATATCTGTAGCCCATGACTATCTTGTCAAGATAGATGAGTATACTAGCAACAGTCCAATATTTGGGAATTGCAGTGTATAATTAACTCAATCTCAACTGCCATGCAGTGTCCTGGGAAAAATGATGCATGTAATGCTTGAGGTGTAAATAAAGGAAGACTAAGTTGTAGAGGGATAAAATGTTGGTTCTCTTATTTTTCTGACTCTGAATCAATTTCTTCATTATTTCATGCCTCTGCTGGCAATATATAAAATGGATATAATATATTGAAATTAACCTGTCCTGTTTCTTGAAGTTTTGGAGTTTCTGAGAGTACAGCTCTGGGATATTCTACTCTTTCTTAATATATCCTTTTTAAGCAGGTGGTAAAGCTAGTGTAGTCCCTGAGCATGAGAGGCTGCAAACAGAATTTCTCTTTCAAATTTAAAGGAAGACCTCTGATCATCTGCTATTATTTTACTCTTCAAATAAACTTATTTTATTCCTCACTTATATAATCCTTTGTTACTCTGTGAATAGAGTCTGACAAAAACGTGCAGTCTCTTGGATGAGTTGCTTTGCCTCTGGGTTAGTCAGCTTCCAAGACTACCAGGTTTCCAGATCATGGGCTAATTTATACCATTCCTGATTATCCCAACCTGAGGCCATTCTTTGAGGGACAAAGGCTTTCCCAGCAGCTCGACTAGCATAATTTAAAATGCCTTCAAGCCTTTTGGAACATTCTGCTTGTTATAGGCCACTTGATTGAATTCTAGATATCTTTTAAGTCCAGCTGTACTAGTTTTAGCTGTCTTTCACATAGAGACATTTCTCAGTTCATACAATTCTACCTTTTATTTAGGTAACAGTCCTTTACTATGCCCATCTTTGCTAATCACCAGGTTTTTTCTGTGAGTTTATACCCTTCTGTGAGTTTATACCCTTCTAGTTCTGCAAACCAATGCCCTCTTGTGTTAGTGTTCTTTTGGATAAACGGTTCATTATGTTACATGCATAAAGACCAAAAATCAAGTCTTACATGCTCCCAAATGCCCTTGATGTTCAAGTGCTCCCTGCAGTATTCTGCTATGAGAAAGCTTTCTTTTAATACAGTGTGGCAGCTGGAGACAATTCCCTTGGTCCTGATCTTTGTCTTAGCCTGCTCTTTGTGATGCTTCTATACATTTTATTGTCTGGTTCTCCATTAAGCATCTTTAAGAGCACTTTTTGATACTCTGAGAACCAGGCTCGGAAACCCAGAACCTGGGTGTTGGGATGTTCTGGTGCTCAGTTCATAGATCTGTACCCCCTGATGTTGGGAACACCTCATTCTTCCCTAACCATTTTGGAATCACCCTTGACTTGAGGTAGCTTCAAGTGAAGTTCAAAGGAAACAAGTTTCTCACAGTATCCAAAATGCCCCAAATGTTTGTGACATATGCAAAAGTTAAAGAAATAAAATAACCAAAGCAATATGTCATTTTACTTAAAAACACAATTTTCTTACCCTAAAACTAGACTAGAAAGTTTTCTCTGTGTTGATCCACAGGTTTTCTTCACACTACTATGACAGGAATAAAGAAAAAGGCAAAAATAACTGTTCTTGTGGACAACATCTGCCATTGTATTTCAAGCAATATAGTGAAGAGGAGAAGTCTAACACACCTTTTGGGGGAGGATATTTCCTAGTGAGATAAGGCTTCTTGTCTTTGGTGTTCATTTTATAGTTGTGAAAAGAGAACTCAGTCTCTGCTGAATCACTCCAGCAGAAAATCTCATGTTTTCCTTCGATGGTTCAAACTTGCTTATGGATTTCTTTCTAGATTGGTCCCAGCAACCACAGACATTATCTTTCTGATACATTTATCGTGTTGTATTTATTGCACTGGTGTGGACTCTGATGCTTATCTCTTGGCTAAACCTTCCTGTGCTGTTTCTTTCTTGAATAAATGTTAAAAGAAATTTATTAAGGATGATTTTTAATTATAAAAGTACTTTGAAAAGATTTTTTTTTTTACCTGTATAATTAGAAGACATTTTAAAAGAAAATTTTCCAGTCAATTAGTCCCTAATGAAGCTCAATTTGTTTTACAAATTAACCTTTTCTTAAAATAACAGGATGATTTAATGCAAGACTTATTCTGCTTCTTTCAGTCTGTACTAAGAGTTCTCTCTTCCACAGATGTACATCCCTCTGAAGTCAATAGGAGATACAATTTAAGTTAATAGGGTTTTGTTCCCTAAAGCTTAGTTTAAGCTTATATGTTGAGTATGCAACACTGGAATACCAAAGCTGTTTCCAGAACTTTGGGCTGAACTCTGGCTCAAAAAAGAAAAAAATTGTGTTTGGTCTTGCTGCTGAATACTGCCCATGCATGCTGGCAGCTGAAGCAGCTTAGAGGCCACATTTCCTTCTTGAAAATGAACACCTGATGCTCCTTCTGTATCCCACTGTGGTTGTGTGATGGTATGCAGGGGGGAAAATGGGGTAGGACAGTGGTGTCTCACCTCTGCTCTGTCAAGGTGGCAATGTGGTTCACTTCAGTTGTTTTTAATGCTGAAATACTGCTGGGAACTAAGTCTGGAAGAAAATCCTGGGAAAAAACCGATTTAGTTGTGTATTTGAGAAAATAGGGCACGTATGAAAAGATCCTGGGACTCTGACTGGTTTGCACATCTCTCCTATCCTTAGGAAAGACTGTAGGTGGACAAACACATCTTTCCTAAAGGCTTATTACACTATGCTATGGACAGAGGTGATGGCTGTAGGCAACCTGAATTCAGCTGGAGCTCTGCTACCTGCAGGGAAAACACTGACTGAGCTTGATATTGAAAGCACCTCAGGAGGCTGAGGTAAGAAAGCCAGTCTGTGTATTACTCCCAAGTTATTCTGAAGACAAAACCACAGCTAAGGGTTTGACTTTAAATTATCCCTTTCTGCAGCCAGCGATAATTTTGAAGTGGCTTAGAACAGGAACTGGCCTTTTATTCATTAATTTTTTGATTTGTAACGGTAAGACAGATTTAGGCATAGCTATGAGCAAGTTCTATTGAAGTGAGAAGTCTGGGGTGGGCAGGTAGTTAAGTGGGCTTACATGTAGAGAGTTCTGGACAAAATCAGTGACTGGAGCATTTGTTTCCCTTGATCCAGTCCCCTACTGGCATTAGCTCACACTATGAAAGAAAGAAAATGCTGGTTAACGAGATTATTAAGAGGTTGTTAAAACTGAAACCAGCAGAAATATTGCAAAAGGGACTGATCACAATTTAAAATAGTTACCTGATGCCTGTAGTGATGCCTGTCATCTTAGAGATTCACATTGCCTCTACCCTGGGTTTTCCACCATATTCATTTGAGTGACATTCCAGCTGGCACGTCAGCCTGTTTGTTTAGTGCACCACTCACATCATGTGCATGTCTGGTTTAGTATGCAGGGTTTAGTGCTTCCTGGCTCTTCCCCCAGCCTGTTCCCATTAGTAAAACTGCTGTCTGTCCCTGTACACGGCTCCGTTCTCGGCTGTGTGCTCCGGGGGCCGTGCTCAGCCAAGTACGGATTGCACTCGGATGCAGCTGACACGGTGTGGCCCTTACAGGCTCGGGGCTCAGGCATTAGCATCATCCTGAGGAAGGCATGGTGGCAGCACTTCAGTGGAAATAGGAAATAGTTGCAAGTGTCTGCAATATATCTGTTTAATGAGCTTATCTCTCCTGTGGGATCTCTTTTGATATCTTTTAAAAAGTTAGATCATTGATATTCAAGGGGGAAAACAGAGGAACAAATACAGTGCATCTCCCTGTTAAGTATCCAGACTTCCCCAGCTCCCTGTTTCTATTAGAAACTCCAGGTCTTTCAGTGCTGTGTACATTTTTTTTAGGAATAAGTGCACTTTCACATTTTTTGCTCAGGGCCAAATAAGCTCTTCTGTGTAAGAACTGCAGTAAGTGGTTCTCCCTTGTTTCCTGGACTGAAGTGACTTTATGTGCTGCATGTCAGCTCTTATAGTTGGGTCAGTGCAAGGTTAGACATCTCACCATGATTTCCAACCATGATTTTTCAAAAAATGAATTTACCATAGCAGTCAAAAATAAAATAGCATGCAATATTGTAATTTGTCTCACCAAAACATGCAGTTTAAATGGGCAAGAAATATGTCATTAATGAAGTATACTTGATTTAGGTGACACTGGTAGAAATTTGAGAAAACTTTTATTATGTTGTAATTCTTCTATATTCATTCTTCAATGCAAGTACTATACTTGGAACTAATTTTCATTTATTACACATTTCATAATACTATTAGTCTGATTAATTAATGCATAATACATCCTGGAGACTAATTTGTTTACTCCTAGAGGGCTCATTAGGAGTTGCTATATGAATGTGAGATTAGATTTTAAAGTGAGCCACCTTCTAAAGATTGAATCATATGTCTGCTTTGCAGTAAACTGGCAAATGAAAATCTGGTAATCTATATCCCTCACTGAAATGCAGAAGCGTGTTAAAAGTTTACTGAAGCTAGACACGTAGCTGGGCATTTCTCACAGCTTAAAAATACCTATCTCCTTATCATAGGTACAGCTTTACATATTTTGAATCGAAATACTGATTTATTAGGACAATTTGTCACTCCTGTGAATCTGAATGGAGTAGTACATGCATTTTTATTTTGCATTTAAATGCATGCAGTATTCTCATAGGGTTTCAACTGTGTTATTTTACTTTTTAATGATATTGTCTAACCAAAATGAATGGGTAACTCTGCACTGAAGTTCAGCTTTTACCAAATATAGTAAAATTTGGTCCAGTTCCCTTGAGTGGTGTGAGTCAGTCTAGATTTTGTTGCCCACTGCTGTATAAAAATGTCATATTGTTATAAGGTTTTGCCCAAATGACTTAACAGGAACTTTCATTTTTAAACTATACTTTTTTGTCGTAGCATGAATTCTGAATGTTTTGTAATACTGGTGCAAGCAGTGTGAGAGGACTGAGTACCATTACAGAAAGAGTCAGTGGTGGCTCCTCTAGGAGTATATACACTTATGTAATTCTATAAAAGTTCCATTTATATGTGCCTGGGTTTATTTATATTGTATACATACATTCATAAATATGCCTTATTCATTGGGACCCTCCTAGTTCTGAACTAGTCATTAAAGCTGTTTTCTATTCTTTCTGTTTTCTGTTGCCCTTTCAGGTAGAACAGATCAATGCTTTTCCAAAAGCTTTGTTTTAAGCCACGTTCTCCACAGACAGTTGATTTACAAATATTCTGCAGTTATTTATGGTGAAAGTTCTGAAAAAAATTCATTATGTCTGATTTCCAAAACTTGGATTGGAAAACTTACCAGTCAAGCCTGTGTAACGACAGTTCCTGCTTTCTGTTAACTATGTCCTTTTTACTGTGAAAAAACTCCTCTTTTCACAATATTGGGAACCTCATGTTTGAGCTCTGCCTTGATTAGGGAAATGTGAATCCACAACATGAAGAGAATGAGTTACCTGAGTTTTTCTTTCATCCCCCTGCACAAAGAGTTCAAGCTAAAATAGCAATAACCTACAAGGCTTTGAGTTATGATTTGACTGTCTTTATTCTTCTTTCAGGAAGAATATTTGCATTCCTCTTCATGCTACTGTGAAATCACAGATGGCCCTAAAGTTTTTAGGTGGTATCCCACTCTCTTTTAATCTCTTTTTTTCTCCTCACATAACCTTTCATCTCACTGAATAGAGATGATCTTCACATCAGTCTTTAGACTGAAATCTTAGCCTTGCTGAAGGAATCAGGAGATTTGTTATTTATTTTAGAGTCTAGATTCTGAGTGTTGGCCTTTTGTCAGTTATAACATTTTCTATGGATTTGTGCCTTTCGATGATTTTGTGGATTCTTACCAGAAAAACTTATTGTTTACGGCCAATCAAGGCAATCCATTTTCTGAATCATCCCAGAAAGACCAGCATAGTGCTTCACACGTTTGTTCTATGCTCCAGTAAATATGATGTTTGGATTTGAAAGAACTTCACCTTGCGATGGGCTAAGTGTCCTTTGACAAGTACACACACAAAACAGGACCCCCATCTTTTGCTAGCTGCTCGCTGTGTTAGTTGAATACACTGCATAAATCCTTGGCACCAGTACTTTGCCCTTGTACTTGAAACAAAACAGGTCTTGGGGGAAAAAAAAAAGAAGTGTTTCTTGAATTATGGAAAATGGAATTGCTCACTAATAGCTCCCGGTCTTATCAAGGTGAAGATGAAATAGAGTCTCCCATCACAGGGATGATAGCACAAATGCTTTTTGCTTGCAGGGTTTCTCTTTCCAAGCTTTGGAATAGAAAAGGGTTGAAAAACTAAATGTAACTTTCTAAAGTATCTCCATCCTCCTAAACCCCATGGTGAGGTCGGTTTCCTTCTCCAGCAGAGGTTCTGCAGTAGTCAAAAAACAAGCATTTCTGAATTGAGATTGTCACTGTAATATACATAACCTGTAAATACAACCTTGTCAACGCTACTTTATTTCAATAGTTACATCTAAAGTCAATTATTATATGTCAACCAAAATATTTGATGGTCAGTTTAAAAGAAAAAGACTTATTGAGAGTTGTCCTATGTTCATTCCTCTGACCCTTTTGGGTCATTCTAGGGACATTCCAAGAGACATCTGCACTGGAAATAGGACTATTGTGGCAAGCAAATGTAAGGAATAAGCTGATTGCCTAATTACTTAATATGGTTCAAAACCTTTTGCTCACAAAATTCCCTTATTTCTCACCATCTGTAAACTCCAGCTTCAGTGACAGAGAAATACAAAGCCACCTCTGCTCTGAGGTTTGAATTTCTACTTTGCTGCTGTTGTTGTATACAAATGATCTTGATTTATGCTACAAATTAAGTTTGGAACTGAGTTTATGCACCAGTAATGCACTGGCAGCTGCCCAGCGAATACATCCAGAGGTGCTCTGGCTCCTTAGGTGTCAGGGTAGGCCTTGTGGAGAGAAGCATTTCTGGGATGCTTCTCCTTGACATCACTGTCAGAAACACTTAGAGTAAAACCTTGATCCCTGGAATGCAATAGGGTTTTGTTTTTTACTTCAGTGGGAAGAGAATGTGCCCCTGAAAGCAGTTAGTGGAGTGGCCAGGACAAGCTAATTTGTTTTGCTAACACAGTTCGGCTGTGTTAGAAAACACTTTTCAAAAAGAATTAAACTTTCCTCTGGTATGGACAGGATTAATGAAACTTCCCTCAGAGCCCATCAGCACCATTCATTTATAATCAGCCAGAGCCACTGCTGTCTAGTGACAGGAGACGCTGTCCAGTCCTGATGGAAACCAGTAAGATCTGCTGTGTTAGTGGGTAAGCAAAGCAGACAAGTTGAGATGTCTTGAGAGCTCTTTTGCAGCAGCAGGTATTTTATGTGATTCCAAACAGGGTAGGCAAAGCTTCCCATGATGAGTTTTCAGCATCTGTCCTTATCTGTAACTCCATGGGGCTGAGTAAAGTGTTTCACCTCAGCAATACTGCTGCCTGTAAGTTCAAGTAATGACTCTGTTGCATGACAGTTTTAAAGAAATTAATTCTTTATTATTAAGCACTTGTTTCCAAACTGCCTGACACTGTGTAGAGGATAAGCAAAGCCTCTAACTGTCCTTCAGCACTGTTGATTAAAGCTTAGATTATTTCAGCTGGTTAGAACAATTTGTCTTGCCATTG
The DNA here is from genome assembly GCA_013400235.1 of Oriolus oriolus. Classification (NCBI taxonomy): domain Eukaryota; kingdom Metazoa; phylum Chordata; class Aves; order Passeriformes; family Corvidae; genus Oriolus; species Oriolus oriolus. The sequence continues at coordinate 20,605 of VXBT01007279.1, read as the reverse complement.
ATATTCCCATGACGGAGACCAGAGCTCATGTGCAGAAAGCAATTCCAGCATCATCCAGAAGGTTTTGTGTTCAGCACTCAGTACTCTGTTCTGGGCTCCCTGGAAACCATCAGGAAAGAAGGGAAAATTCAGCACTTTTCCTTCTATTTTACCAGTTTACAGTCTTTTTTAAAATTACAGAAGCAGTAATTGATCAAGGAATGTTGTGCTAAGTGTTTTTGGGAAGCAGGTGTTTGTGGGTCACCCGCAAGCATGTTTTGGCAAGCTGCAGGTTTTACAGAGTTGTTTGCCTCTATTGCCAGGCTATGGGTGGGGAAGTCAGCAGCAGCTGGAGCAAGGAGTGCGGACAGGGATGTACCTGTGTGGTGACTGGGCACTACTTAGAATAAGTTCAGTTTACAGGGAACTGGGAATCTTTGACCTGCAGAATTGAAGGATCCATAAGCAAGGGAGTGTACTGGGACATAAGACATTTCTGGCAATTCCTAACCCATTGTATTGCTCAGAGTCATATTTCTACTTATTTTGTGTTGCTTAGGTTTGCCATGGAGACATAGTGAGAATAATAACTAATTATCTGGTATTGTTTCACTTCTTAATTCCAATTCACATGCAAACACTCACCACAAATTTCCCAATTTTTTCCAACATCACAGCTAAGAAAAAGGCCTGAGATGTAAATAGAGGCCAGCATTGCAGGATTTTTTTTTTCCTTACTAATATTGCTGATGGAAAAAGAAAGTTTACTCCCCAGCTAACTCCTTAAAAGCTTGTCCAGTATTATTTTCAGCCTAGTATAAGATGGGAAGTTGTATTCATCCTTTGAGATGAACAATGCAGTGATTAAGTGGCATAAGAAAGAGTTTGAATAATTTTTAATGAAGCATATTTAACAAATTTTGGATTTGGGTTTGATATTATGGCAATGCGTGGCATTATATGGTGTTGAAAAGCATCCTTCTCTTACGGGATGGAGGTTCAGAAGCATATATCAGCGAGAAGGGGCTGTGTGTGTACAGCAGTGACCCATGGGATTAATTTAAAGGCACTGGAGTTCCTGAAGTTCTAAATTATAACACTGACTTAGAAAACTGTATTCAGTAATCTGCCACCAGTTCCAGTATTCTAAAGATCACCTGTGCAGCTGATTAAATGTGTTTCCAAAGGAAAATTACTCTTTTTCTTTTTTAGATACAGAGCACAATAAGTTGTAATGGGCATGTGCACAGTAAACAGTTAATTTAATTAAGCTTCCATAAGCGTAATGCAGGATGAGTTCAAGGATAGTCAGCATTACCTCTGGCTGATTTCAGATATGTTGCACCAGAACAAAAAGGCTTGATGTTTTCAATTGCGAGATAACTTAGGTCACACATTCGGCATTGCTATGGAAAAAAATGTGTCCTCTCCTGTGTTTTCCAAGCTGGCCATTCATATCAGCCTCTTCCTCTCTGCCACTAGAAGCATTTGTGCAGCTGGGCCACGAAGGGATAAGGGAGTTAATCTAGATAAAAAAATAATCTAGTATCATCTAATTTCAGAAAGCTTTCTTTTATTCATTTATCCTTTTTAATAATAGCAAGACCTTAAAAAAAAAACATTGTCAAAAGCAACAATGTTCTTCTCCTAAGTGTAGACATAAATGTTGCCTCTTACAACAAAGCCACTGGATTTTGGCTCTTTCTTCACTCAAAGCAGATCCCTTTCTGTGTTCTAGGGCACTTGTATGATACTGTATTAGGAAACCTATTGTTTAAATCATCGCTTGACTTCTCATCCTAGTTCACTCCATATCACGTTAGTTTGTCAGCAGTTGGCTTTTGCTCCCACCACGGTTTCTAAAAGCCTGAACATACCAACACTGCAGACTGCTCCGGGTTCCGTTCTGCGCAGCCCGGGTTCCCTCGCTGCAGGGCGGCAGTGCCTGTGCCGGGGGCCCGGCCGGGGCAAGGACGGCCTTCACAGCAGCTGGGCTCTCGTTCAGTGTTTGCCTCAAATCTGATAATCTCATGAGATTTTCTATGGGATTATTCTGGGTTTAATTCATATAATATTCTCAATTCGCTCAGCTGCCTTACGGTAATTTCACGCAGAAAACGGGGCAGTGTGAGGCCGCTCCGTCCGCTGCTGGAGCCGCAGGGGCGAGTTTGCAGTTGGCAGCAGCGTCACAAAAGGATGCTTTAAACGCGGGGGGTTTTGTGCGAGCTCCGGTGAGGGCAGCGCCGGGGCGGCTCGGACCTGCTGCCCTGCAGGGCGCTGCTCACTCTGCTCGTGCAGCCCCCGCGAAGTCCCTGCGTGTCCGCGCTGGCACCGAGCGCCGTGCCGGGCTCCGTCGGGCGGGCGTTCCACGGGTGAAGCACCATCGCTGCGCTCCTCGGGAGCCCAGGGCACGTTTGAGTGGCTGCCTTCCCTGAAACCGCAGAGCCTCGAACAGGTGAATTGCTATGGCAATGAAGGAAAAAAATTCAGCCTGATGTTACGTAAATCACTGAAGTGAGGCATAGCCCTGACTGACTAAAGCCACAGAAACGTGGCCATTTACACCAATAAAGACAAGATTTTTTCTCTAATCTTGCAGTCCATGTACTAAATTAAGATGAACTCTAAGTGGTGTACTAATGAGAAACATGACTTACATGTTCCTTTTAATTTAAAAACAAAATAATTGGTTGGACCTCAGTTATTGCTTGATTTGCATCCTTTAATGTGTATTACAAATTAAACTTTTTTTTTTTTTAATTTAAATTTATTGAAATTTTTTTCACTCCCTGTGCTTAATACTTTCACCTCTCTCCCAGGCTGCCTTCTCTTTGTCATTGTGTGCATTGCACAAGGACAGCTTCAGACAAGAAATATTCCCAGCTTTAAACAAGACTCTGCTTAAAAGTTCTCTTTGGGGAAAAAATACACATAGAGCACGATCCTTCGTAATCACATTAGTAAGAGACTACAGTCACTTCTTTTCACCTTGGCAAATTAGGATTTCATTAGCACGCTTTTAATTTCTTCCAAAGTTTGTCTTAATGAATACTGCAATCTGAGTTAGAGAAAAGGGTAGAAATGTTGTCAGATGTTGATTACACTCAGCAGTAAGTGTGCATTTGACAATAATATTTTGTTGTAACACAGGTGAACTCTAGATGGTGAGGTACCAAAAAAAAGGGAAAGAAAAAAAGAGCAAAAAAAAATGTGATTCTGTAGAGAATGATCTTTCTAAAAGATGTTTGCATTTAAGAAATGTGAAGGAAGGCTGTAATTTTGCTTATCAACTGGGTCAATAATCCATTCATGGAATGATTTCCGATTTCCTTTATTTTGATGTTGATTTGGATGGAAGGTGACAGGAGAAGAAAAAGGAGAGGGAACAGAAAAAAGTAATTTTTTCATCACTACAAAGCAGTAAAAATGTCATTTTTTCTGCCTGTTGATAGACTAGCAATCCTTGAATATTCAATAAAATTTCAAAAATGGAAACATAACAGAGAATCTTCACACATTAATTTTTCTGAAGTACCTGTTTTATGTAAAACTGTCACAACTTTTTTTTCATGGCAAAATACAAGGCTTGTTCTACTAAAAGAAAAAAAAAGAAAACACATTCACTTTAGAGGGAGCAAAACTAAGTTTGTAGTTTTTACAGGCATTACAATTTTTAGTGAAAACTTACCCCCATTTGGCCATGTTTCGTATGCCAGCAAGGCCTCAGTAGGATATGAGAACTTAGCTAAGATTTTCAGAAGTAACTAATAATTTTGTTTTCATTTGTCAGACATTGAAAATTACATGCAAAAATACCTTGATGCCCCAAATGCTTATTTTTTAGGTTCTTTTTTCTTCTCCTCCCTCCAATATGAAAGTTTCTCAGAAAACTGCCTGTCAGTTTGCACAGCCAGATCTAGTTTCTTCTGCGAGGTAAGAGGACTTATCAGCTGACAGTTTTAATTGGTATCATTCTCCAGAGCAATACCTTTCTTCATGTGTGTGTGGATCCAAGCTGGCAGGACTAGACCTCAACACCACGGGGATGTTTTCCAGCTGCATAAAGTACAGTGAAAGGGCTGAAAATGGAACGTGTGCTGGACATCACCAGGCTTCTGAGAAACCTGCTGTGGATTAAGCCCTTTTTCTAATAACTTGCTGTAGCTGGGGTGATAATTTAGCAGTGATTTTCAGAAAGTGCTTCTTCCCAGATCCCCAGCGTTGTGCTCTGCATTGTAGCTTGTGGAGTTAAATGGGGAGAGCGCCCCATTGCTCTGTGACTACTTTGGTAATGCTGAGTTTCCTCGAATAGGTTTCAGAAGTGTTTGGGTATCCAGTGCTTAAGGGTTGCTGCTTACATAGCAGTAGCATGTCTCATTTTCTGTTGTTTTGCTTCTACTGGTAAAACACCCTTACTACAGACTGAGGTAAAGTTATTATTTATAAAATGTGAATCTCTTTGAAAGAGCTGCTGGCTAGGACTTGCGAGACATGCAGTTAAACTATGTTTATCCAAAGACTGAATTCAAGAGGCCTCTCTCTTTCTTTATCAAGTTTGGGCCTGGCAGACAAACACATCCCCCCTCTGGTCAGGCTTTGTCACAGTACACACACACCTTACACCCCCTGGGTGTGTTCAGAAGAGAAAATGACACCTCAGCCATGCTGTGCTAAACTTCACATCCTCTGCATTTCTTAAGTGCCTTTGTTACATGTCACTTTGCTGATAAATCTTTTCTCCTTTCTCCCATTTTTTAATCCTTCAAAGATTTTCTGAATCATTATTTCACTAAAAAAGGTTTGTTCCTTTTTCCTCTGCCCCCTCCTGGGAGTGCTCAAAGCCCAGGAGCATGTTCAGTTGCAATATTGCATCTCTAGCCAGATGTGGAACAGGATCAGTGATTAATTGCTGATGGGCTAATGGCTTTGCAGTGGCTTAGCCAGCTGTGCAGCAGAATGCCCTCTGCACAAGGATGGGTAGTGCTGAGCTGAGTCCCTTCACATACCATTTGTAACAGTAATTTCTTTACCATGTTTTAGATATTAACATTTGGAATTAGTAGTAAATTCAGATCTGCTCATAAACATTCCCTTTAGATGCAGAGATACAGACATTTAACTGGTATGATATTCTGGAATGAGTGCTGGGAGGAATGTTAGACTGATAAGAGCTTGTTTGTACACTACAGCTGGTAAAAACACTTACATCTTCACAAAGGGAAAATAAAAATCAGAAGTAAGTGCTTTCTTTCTATGAGTATTCTATTTGGAGCTTACCTCAGAGAAATGTGGAAAGTCAAAATAGAGACACTGCAAAAATAAAAATAAAAATAAATTAAATTTAAATTAGATGCTATGCCAGTCTTTCCAAAAGCGTTCTTTTCGAAAACCCTCCCTTTCCAAAATGGGAACTTTGCTGAAAACCCATGTACAAGGTGAAGGACAGACTGAAGCATGTAGCCTGCTGATCCAATGCTTCAGTGAGAACAGATGGTATTCTGAAACAGTCCATTTGTGATCATTCCATAATAAAGATTAAAGTTGCATATTCCCCAGCAGAGGTGCTTTCGGCAGGCTGCCAACTCACGAGCAAGTTCTTGGCCCTCCTCTTCCAGCATTTGACTCCTTTTTGTTTTTTTCATCTTATCTGAATCATACAATTTTCCAGTGATAAATCTTTCTATAAAAAGTCAAGCTAAAGAAAAGGTTTTATATTCCCATTATTTTCCCATTAGAATAGTCTATTAAGTACAGTAGGAAATAGTTTTATTGTTGCAGCCCATAATCTCACGGTAGTGTTTTTAGTCATACACGTGTTGGAGCTTTCTCTGTTTCCAAGGTGTGTGAGGTTGATAATTACACAATGAATGCAGGCCATTCTCTCATTGAGCATGTCCTTGTGAGCTGGGGAGTGTGGGGGTGTTATAACAAGGCAGCAGCTGGAACTGACATTCTAATCACAGTTGGGAGTCGGATATAATTTTATTTTTTTTAAGTTGGCTGATAAGCGTTATTTTACTGGTTACAGTGGAGCTATACCCTGCCAGGCTGCAGAGTAGCACACAACCATCTGATAACCCGGGACAGCAACACTGAAAAAATTGTGCACTGCTCATAACTACCGGGTATACAGGTATTGCACCACACTGTTCAGCTTAGTGTGATATGAATTTTGATGCATTTCCTGTAAAATTGATAAGTACATTTTCAGAGGTCCATTCTTTTATGTTACTTTTTTTGTAATTTCGGTGATTTAGTTATTTTTTGTTATTATGCTATGCCAGTTTTAGGACACTGTCCATGTATCATCTTATTGGTATTACATTTGGAAAACATATGTGCAGAAAAACAAAGTTTTTAAAGCAGGACCAGACTTTTGAATGCCCATACCAGTGTTTTACAATAATGGATGAACACATAGATATTCAGGCCCTGATTCACTCAGAGCTGTCTGGAAGGCACTGAGTTCTTACTGTGTTTTGATCAAAGTAGATGTTCATTAAAATTGTAACAAATGCTTTGCTTTAACCCTTCCTCAGTTACTTGCTGGTCAGTTACCATTCAGATGAGGAAGCTTTCTCTGAATTCTGTAATTCTTATAGCACTTGCTGGAATTAGGCCACTTTGCAATCTCTGAGATGGAGAATCCTGATCCACACATGAAGGATGCAGTTGAGGTTGCCAAGGATGGGATGTGCACAGTGCTGTGTGTGTCCTTCTCACCACAAATACTGCATTTCCTGGTATGTTACATAACGAATGTAAATGCCTTCTTAGTGTGAGTACCATATATTATCTCTGACGAGATCTTCTGCCTTCCAGTACTATTTTAGAAACCATTAGAGGAACCTTTTTAGCATTTACTCCTTGGCTGCATTGCTGTGTCACTTGCAGCGATCCCTCAGTCTGAGGCTGGCGGCTCTGGCGCCACAAGTAGGGAATGTGACTGGTAGAGCTTTTGTAAATAGCACTGAACACTTCTTGAGAACATGGCCCAGCATAAAACAAAATGCAAATAAGTACATTTGAACTAATTAATCAGTAAATAAGAGTTCTGGGCACTGTCTTTACTTGTCTTTATCTCTTGCAAGAGATAAAAGGAAGCTAAAAAGTACTTGGATGTTTCCACAGATTCTTGAATTGTGTAGCTTAAATGATATTTGGTTAGCATGGGTGTGCAGGGCCAAATGTATTACTGTATTATGTTATTGATGGCAATTTTGTAGCTTGAATTTACCATGGCATGTTCACATCACAGGGGCAGGCAAAGAAGTCATTCCAAGTAGGCCATTCTAAGTAGCCTTAGAACAGCAAGATCACTAAATAAGATTAAAAGATCTTTGAAGGTAAGGCTTGAGTGAATTGTAATATTTTGTGCTGTTGAAGTAATTTCTGTTCAGTGTGAATCAGAGAGAATTTAACCATGTTAATAAAAATAGAGTATGAAAATTTATTAGGTTTCTCTCTGTATGCTGTCATTTTCTCACCTAGAAGAAATAAACACTACTTTGTTTTAAATGTTTGAAACTGTTCACAATGGGTGAACAGTTCTTTGTTCTTTGACTGTCGCAGTCTGGAGATCCTTCCCAGAATCATTCTATAACCAGTTCTCTACTTAAGACATTTTGTGAAGAGGTGAAAAAGTGTGTCCTTTGAGGCCAGACTCTAATAAACAGTCCTGTTAACCAAACTAGACTTTGACTCCGGATATCAAGATCCGTGCTGTAAGTGCAGTATCCATTCCTAGTGCTTCCTTTCTTTTTTTCCGAGAGCTAAGGGTCTCTACTAAAGTTGCAAAGGGCCACATCATATAAGGGTTTGATATGTTTTCCCTAGCAATTACAATTTTCTTCTTTCGAGTGGTTCCTTGCAGACCTCCTTCTCAAAAAGTTATCTGTAACCCTCTGCCACATGAACACACGAGCTTTGTTATGTGTCCCTGAAATCCATCATGATCATCAGCAGGAAAGAGAACTTAAGTGTTCTGCCATAAAGACTGTGCCCTGACATAGCTTAGTCCCTCTGGATGTCATGGAGTACTCAGGTCTACAGACGTAAACATTTAAATTCCTTGTGGTTATAACCTAGGAGAAACTCGGAAAGTACCTGACAGCTCTGTTGGGCTGTGCTTCTGGAGCAGCTGGAAAAAGTGTCATGTGAAGTTAGTACATGAGCTGAATGAAAGAAACAGTATGTACATGCATATATTGCAACGTGTGCCTGTGTATACATTCTTTATTGTTAGATGTGAAACTAGAATTTTTCTTTTCCAGTGTAAACTTTGGGCTTCTTCATGCTTCCTTTCTGCTTTTCTTTCTTGTATTTTTAAACCAGTGTTAAATAATAGAAAGGCAGAAAGTATTGTACTGCAGGATCTTTAGCGTTATGCTGGGAGATAGCCCTATTCCCACTCACTGCGTTTGTCATTCTTCTTCTTTTCTCTGTCTCTCTATCTGAAAACATTTGCTTTTGGAGATAAACGTAGTCACGTTAGTGTCACATGAAATTTTAAGTATGGCAGTGTGGTTTGTGTGATTCCCAGAGGTGTGTGCTATGTCTAAAGCCAGCAGTGATCTGAACAACTGAAGCCTGGATAGGAGCATGTCTTTGGAAATGACGTGTGAAGATAAATTGTTTGACACCAGCTCTATGGTGAATTTAAAATCAGTTAAAGGGCAGTAGCAGATGTTTGGGGAAGTAGGTCTGAAATGGTTGAAATGGTTTATATCTTCTGAGATTTTTAGTCCTGCATGTTTGGTAGAGAGCGAGGGTAGAGAGGGAGTCACTGACGGCAGCAGTACAACAAACTGACTGTCCACATCTTCAGCTGCTGCCACTCGGCGGGAATGTGATGCTGTGACATCTTCCATACCTCTGCTTTGAAATTCATGCAGCGTTACTCAGAAGAGAGACCACTTGAGATCTGCATTTAAATCTGGGGAGCGGACAGTTGTCCTGCTGGGAGTGGGAGGGAGGGGAACTTTCACTGTTAGAAATAATTTTCTCATGGCCATGCAAAGCAATTGCTTCGGTTCTCACACTCAGGCAGAGTCAGAGAAAGGCTGTAAGACCATCAGAATACACAATGTGACAAGACTAAGGGGCAAGGAAAACATTACAGAAATTCTTAACTATGTGTTTGGTTTATTAATTTAATCTTCTTTTTCTCTCTTATTTAGTACCTCGGTTCTAACTCTCCTTTCTTGGCTGATTCATAGTTGGTGTCATTTATATTCTGGTTTACATCACTTTTGGATTTTTTCTTGCTGTATACCTTTCAGTTGCTGAGCAGAAGTAGATGTAAAACTGATAGAAATAATGGAAAGAGCTCCTCCTCCCTGGATTTAGCAATCAGTTAGGCAAATGTTAACATAAAGAGTACCTGTATTTCTTCTGAGGTTTGGATCTCTACATAAAATCAAGACAGGAATTTCTCTGTGCCTTGAAGTAGACACTGTTTAGCTACGTTAAACAAAGTGTTTGCCAGGATCCCAGTGTGAAGCTTTCCCCTGTGTGCTTCTGTTCTTCATGCAGCAGGTATGTGAGGAACTTGAAAGCAAAGGGATGTGCCTGGCAAGGGCAGACCCAAGCTGGCAGTGGGAGATGTCCTTTGGGCAGTCACTGAGAGCACTGAACAGTAACTACAAATAGAAGGGTTTTGTTGCCTTCCTGTTTTACACTGTCTGAGTGTTAGTTACTGCCAGATGAGTGGCAGCAGGGGCAAGACATTCCCTGTTGCCTCTTTCTTGTGAAAGCCATTAAACAGCTTTTGACTGTGCCTGCACCATTCTTGGTTTGTTTTCCTTTAACTTGGGCTTCTTTCTCTCATCCCTGTGATTTCATGACTTCTGTGAGATCACTCTGTGCAAAGACTGATTTAATAAATGGAGGTCAGTCTTCAGCTGGTGTAAATCAGCCTTTAATGTTCTGGGGGTTTGACTGATTTACTTCACATTATGATTCAGTGTTTACCTCCAGGCTTAAAATTTAAAAACCAAACAATTTATGTTGCAACAATTTCACACATAACAAATATTTTAAATCAACAGTCTCCTTGGATCCTGATTTTGGGGTAAAGTTTTCAGTTACGTTCAGGCAAATGACCACAGTGTTATTGATTGTTTGCTTTTCCAGACAGATTTTAATTCATGAAGTTGCTTTAAACAAGAAGCACTTTAAAGAAACACTGTGTTTGCTGCTCTATGCCTTTGGCTATTGCAGCTAATTACCAAAATTTGTGCATAAGGAAAAGCATTTCTGTGCTCATCATCCTTTCCCAGCTGTGATTCATTCCAGGTTGCCACAATCAAGCATTTGCAGCATCACAGTTTGTTACTGCATAAATGAGTTTGATGTCACAGAATCACTGTTTTCTTCCTGTGCCTGTAGCTGAGAAGGAACAGACAGTGATTAGGAGGGAAGTTGCTTCTGTGATGCACAGGCACACGTGAGGACTTGGAAATCAGAAGTGAATAAAGAAGAGAATAGACAAAAAGAAATAATTTTAAATAGAATTGTTTAAAGAGACAATTTGAAGGCGATGACTGAAAAAAATTATTCAAATGTGATGCTATATGAAATATAAAAGGCAATTTGTGTACCTAGGATATATTTGTCCTAAAGAGATGAAGTTGGATTCAGAGTATTTATACCCAACTTGAATTAGCTGACAACTTCACTACAGAATATTTTGTTGACTTACAGATATATTCAAAGAGATTGAATTTCGGTGCTGAGGAAGGGCAAACACAAATCCAAGAGTTAACACGTAAGGAATCATAGCCCAAGTCTCAAAACCATGTGGTATTTTCAGGGGTCCCTTCCTGCTAATCCTTGTCCACCTCCCCGCTGGGTTGGTGCAGGTGCTTGTTGAGTTGCATCATAACAATTCTATTCCATTTCCAGTTACAATGTGACTGCTAATGAAAATACTATTTTTTTTCAGAACACTGTGAGGATTATATTATTCTTATCAGTGTTAGATGTCCAAATGTTAACTTTGAAAATTTCAGAAGATACACACGGTGACTATGATTTAATGATACTGAAAAGCCATCACATATTTTGAAGGTTACAATTTTAAGTTTGTTTTAATTAATGCCAGCTCTTACTGAGTATGTACTATTTTTTTAACAGCATTATCTGCAATTTTCCTAGTATTGTTGTCAAATAACAGTGACATTTAATTTTAGAAAGTACTTTTTACATTCATTATTTTACTTTTCCTTTCAAAATAAAACAAAAAACCCCAAGCCAAACCAAAGAGATGGAATCATGCTAAGCCTTTTTTGACAGTTTTTAGGACTACTGGTACCACTAACAAAGAACATGAGGAAGTTCTCCAGTATTTTGCACACTAGCTGGAAGTTCATCAAGCTGTTTTCTTTTGATTCTACACCACTAAGGAGATATGTATTGAATTTTACAATCAGTTAATTGGCCTCATGATACCACGTTGAAGCTTATCAGCACTCTGAGACCTGTCTCTCCAAATGGAGTTTAGGCCAGATTCCAGACCTGATGTTTCTGTGAAGGTCATCAGATGATTTCCATGGTGTCACAGGCTGGGTCTCACCAGCAGAAAGGCTGTGGCTCAGTGGGCCCCTCTGTAGTTCATGTTCCTGCTGTGGCTCCTTTATCTCTTGTTTTGATTTCCAGTCCCAGCTCCTGTGACAGGGATGATGAGCTGTACTGTAGGTAGCTGTTTGTTCAGGGTAACATCTGTTATGTCCAAAATTACATGGTGAAGCCTCAACAAGTAAGAAATTAGAAAATCTCCACGTCCAATTGTGTGTATGGGACTAATATATTATATTATACCAAATAACAAAAATTCCCACCAATTAGAATGATAATTAGTTTCCCCAGCTGTGCAGGGGGATTGGGTGTTTGTTAAGGCATTAGAAAGCAGGAGAACATAGACATAGTCAGTCAAAATATGCTGTTGATCAGTGTCCCTAGGATGTGCATTTTTACTACTGGATTCAGTCCCAGAATTCCTTGGCTCTGTTTTCTATAACACAGAGAACTTGGTTCTCTGGTCCTTGCTGCCTTACAGCACGGCAGCTTCAGCTGGGGACCCGCTGCAGGAACGGCCCGAGCGCATTGCAGGGGCTGGTGCAGCTCACCGAAACACTGCCTGCAAATCCAGGCATCGCTGTCTGCTTTGTGTGCTGCTGCTGCTGCTTTTATAAGGGTGCCAGAGATGATGGAAATGCAGCCCCTGTGTGGGTCCTGGCAGCTGCCTGGAGTTTTTCCAGTAGGTTCTAATTTGTAGTGGGTTGTAAGGTGGGAGCCTGCAGAGCGGGAAAGGGAGGGTATGGCAGGTATTGAACAGCAACACAGACTGGTAGGAATACAAATTAGCTTGAAGTTAGACCTGGGTAGAATTTTGAAAGTGATAGAGATGAACTCTATAAAAATTCACTATATGTTTCAGTAAGGTTCTTTGAAAATCATTCTTTTGTAGAGTATATATTGTTAACACTTCACAGTGAGAGCAAAGGCAGAAATATATAGCCTTTAAAATAATTCTTCTGAGGTCAAATTAAAAGATTTCTCAAGCTCCTCAACTAATCACATGTTTATTTATTAAAAATCTATTTAAAGCATTCCATTGTTCTCTATAAATATTCATGTTTATTTTAATAAGTGCTTTACAGATTTATTTCAATTCTATCTAAAACCCTCCAGTGGCTAGAAAACTTCATATTCAAGTCCAGGTGTACAGGTAAATCCAGAATATATGTCTAAGATGTGGTAGCACAATTGTTAATAGTGTTATTAATGACAGCTATTTTTGCTGTTGTTTTTGATTGCCACAAGAGAACACCAAAGCTTGCAGCTGGGATTCTTTGAAGCAATGTTCGATTCCTTAGGGAGCTGTTATTTCTACAAAAACAATGAAATCAGTTAGCATAGGTAATAAAATAATTATACTAATTTATTTTTGGCTATTAAATGTTGAATCCCCTTAGCTAATCTTCCACTTGAAGCTGTTACTCACGCTGCCCTGGTTGCTTTTGCCTTAAGTTTAAATATCATGACTTCTTATTCACTGATAAATCTATTTTTAATAAATTCCTGCAGTGCTTTTCTTCTAGTGTTAATTTGAACATTATCAATAATCTAAGGCATTGTTACCCAAAACTAGTAAAGAATATTTCCCACTGTCCCATCAAAGACAACAGCCATTCCTTGACTTGTCTGTACCTAGTTACAAATGTACTTGGGGCTCACCTCAAGTTAGGAAGAGCTGTTTGCTCACAGAGTGGTATGACAGGAGACTTTGTTCGTGGGCTGTTGAGGAAACCGTCTGTGAGCTGGCTCAGTATCCACAGAAGGGCCCATCTTCCACTACAGGGGGAGCCCAATATTTGCTGTGCTGAAACCAATATAAATTGTTCTCTTTGATTAATTTAAACTTCGTTCCATTTTGCATGGTTGTGGCTCCCAGTAAGCCCTTGAAATGACCAAAAGCAAAACAAACAAAGGTCAGTTCCTGTCTTAACTCTAAAAATGTTGTTAGTCTTGCTTAAGACAAGAACTCTAGGTCTGTCTTTATTTTATAAGGCAAGAGCCCAGGGAATCTGTAAAAACTCTGATTCCAGCTCCTCTTTACAGAACACCTAATTATTTACAGATATCGGGATTTGATCCTTCAGAATGTTACTGCTAAAGTACTGTTGAATAAATTGATCATTTTATACACTGAAAACATTCAAACACTAGAGAACACATACTTTTTTGTGATTTAACGTCCTTTCCCTTGAACTGACTCAACTACTCCTTTCCTCAGCAGACACCGGTTCGCTTTGGACCGGACACTTTGTGTGACATAGATAAACACATGTATCTATAGAAGTGAGATACTATCGACCTGTCTATGGATGTATGACCTAAAATCATTTGAAATCAGTCAAAACTGTTACAAAAACTTCATGAAACATGAAGTCCATGTCCAGTAAAAGACATAAACATGACCAAATCCAAGTGTGTGAATGGTTCCAGCGAGGTTTGCCCTCGTGTAAAGCAATCTCATTCCTTTTCTCAAAGTCAGAGCCTTACAAGCATATGAAAAAATGAAAACTGTCTATCTGTAGCAGCAACCTATATTGAAGTTGGGACTGCAGCGGTAATTTTAGCTACTTTACTACTGTATTTTATCAGTCAGGCCATAAAAAGCAACAGTTTCCAAAGTAGTAAATCCCCTCAAAGAACAAAGTTGATTTTTTATATAAGTGGAAGAGAGATTCTAGGATCTGGGAAAGCCAGAGTGTGCTTTCTTAGGTGTATGTGCTTCGTGGTGATCATAAGGGTTAGGAAAGGTGTGTGGGATGGCAGGCTTTGGGCTTTTCTGTCTGCTTCCAGCTTTGTTTGTATTTTGCCTCATAATGTTTAATAGCAGTGACTGCTTTCAGGCAGTTTCACTGTCTGGTACTCCTGAAAAGTGCTGGGGCAATCTTTCCTTCGAGAGGCCTCTGAATCTGAGAAGAAACCACCATGCATTTTTAGTTAATTCAATGTAAATAAGGAAGAGGTAAGATTTATTGGAAAAATAAAAAAAAAAAACTCTTCTAGCAATTAATCTGCTTCAAAAAGATGAAAATTTAAAGTCTAAGTGGATAAATACAGGTGTGATTAAATTACAGTAATGTTAGTAACTTATTTGACTTCACTGGGATTAATAAAATATTAAATACATGTACAATTGTTCGTTGCTTTAAAATATAAACTAGTTACTTTAATCGTTTACAGAATGCCTTCCATATTCCGTTATTTGTAATTTTGTTGGACAGAAAAGTGCAGGTTTTTATTTACTCTGCAGTAGCAATACAAGTGGCAAGAGAAAAGTTAATCATACATTATGCCATGGTTTTCTTAAAGCCTCTGCTGTGGAGATTATTTGATCATTGAGCATCAAAGCTTTCACATGCATAAAGAAAAAAGCTTGAAAATGAACTCAAAATATTGTACAGAGGGGAAATAAATAAGATTACAAAAAGGGCTTGTTTAGCGGTTGAACTTTGTAAAGGCAGTTTCATGTTGTCAAACAGCTTGCTAATGGTTTTGACTTCTTTTGTTCATCAGTAGATAATTCAAGGTTTTCTTTAAATCTTAGACCTTCTTTATTTTCTATTTTGACACATGTAGGAAATCGAAAAGTAAGTAGTACAAAAAATAAGAGTTTTTAGGTCTGGGAGTGTGTTAATGTGGTAGGCAGTTTAGGAATATTACTGTACAAAATCTTATATTAAATAAAATTAGAACCAAGGCTCTAAGCTCACAGTCAAACAGTACAGTGCCCACAGACTTTTTCAGTCACCATAAAGCTTTTCCTCTCTTAAAATGCAGGAAAATCTGTTCATTTAGAAGCAAGAAAAAAAATTTCTGTAAGTGATGGATTTAACACACTGGATAACCTTTTCATTAGACAATTATGTGTTTCAGTCCATGGGATATGAAGTGTATATTTTTTGTAGTACGTTTTCAGATGTCAATGACCCTATTTCATGGAATATAAGTCACACTGTGAATTTAAAGATCTGAAGAAAATCAATAGATGAGACACTGAAGACCCTTATATCAACTGAAAATATTTTTTGCCATTTTTTTCTCTCTCTTTTTTAATCTTCTTGCCGAAAGCTCAACCCAAACATCAAAAAATCACTGAAAGACTTGGATAATAATTACTAGAGTCTTGGATTTTACTGTAAAGAGCTTTTGTGTCCTCAAAGTATTTGAAGTCCTAATCCACTAGGTACAATACCTTTGGGTAAGACACCAGAAACGTGAGGGAGAGTTAATCCATGGAGCAATAAGAAGTATTGCTCTACGTCAATATTGAAAATCTTCTCTTACCTCCACAACCAATAAAATCCAAACTGCACAGACACAATCCAGATTAAAATAATTAATTAATATAATTACATTTATGATAACACGTGTGTGATTCTGGTGCTAATAATAGGGGAGACATTTTCACAACCACACCTTTCATTAGAGCTCTAAGCAGAGCTGAAGCATTTGGGCCATCCTTCAGTATCCTTCTCCCCATCATCCCCATATATGTGTGCTGAGTAGTCACCTTGTTCCTGCTTCTCACTTTTCCCACAGATTTGAAAGTCCAGTGTTGGACACCCAAAATTTTAAGAGCCAGCCCCATTCTCAGAAGTGTGTGATTGGGCATCTAAACACACGTTCCTCAGAAAAAAAGCCTGGGTCACCAAATGCACTGATTGTATGTAATCCATTGGGTTTAATCCTGAAAAAAGATGCCATTTATGAATTCTTTAGTGATTGTGGGGATACAATCTTATATTCTCTTATTAAAGCTGGTTAGGATTTGCACAGAGTCAGAATTTTGGAGCTCTCTGCTTAATTCTCTCCAGTGCATGGATATAAACTATGAAAGTCACTTTGATAGTGGAACATGAGAGGAAGTGGAGAATACAACAAAGTGGAACAACAGCCCCAATCAAACTATCATAGATTTCAAGGACACTTACCCTGCTACTTAGTCAGAATTAATAATCATTTAACCTTTTTGAATGAACAAAACACCAGAAAAAATGGCAATGCCTAATGCAATATAAATTTAAACAGAAAATTAAGGAAAATCAATCAGTGCAGGTTTGCAAAGTAAATATTTATCAAATATTATTTGTTCAATTTGTTTCTACTCAAGTAGAATTGTGCACAAAAAATTGTAAGAATTCATCTTAAGGCTATATTCAGCTTAATGATGCACATGAGAGTGATCGTGCATCTCCAAAATTGCTGACAAGGTAATTAAAAAGTTTAAAAATCTAAAAAAGTCAACAATAAGTCTCAGCCTGACTTGGCAAGCTTTTTGACTCAAAAAATTTGCCTGGGCTTTTCTGCTTTTCCTCCAGTTTGGAGCAACTACTCATTTAACTTTTACGCAGTACTGTAACAATTTGGTTTGGTTTACAAAGTGCCATCCTCCCTTCAGGTACTTCAGAGAGTCTCTTAGAGGTTTTCTGAGAGGCCTTTAGGGTACAGGCAGGGACTGCTGCTGCCTAACAGGCCATGCTGGGAACTGTGAGGACAACAGGGCTTGTCATAAAACCATTGTAGGATACACAACAGTCTGGTGCTGCACATTCTTCAAGCTGAGAATTTGTAATGCAAAACCTCATTTTGAGCACCAAGTTGTAGAACGGGATAAAAACTTGTCTTAGATTTGTGCCAAGAAGAACAATGTGAGCATCAGATAGAAGTGCATTACACTGAGAAAGAACGTCTCAAGCGTCCCTGTGGCTCTGGAAACTGTGACCAAGGAACATCAAGTCACTTGCTTGAGGTCAGAGTAGGACTTGGCTCTCCCATGCACCATCTCTGTGCTCCACCTCTCACACAGCACTTCCTAAATCTTATATGCCCAAGTTACCCACTTTTGCTTATTTAGTTTATTTAATAAAATCTGGATACTTTTCAATATTGATTGGTGTAAGTGGGGCTTAGTGGCAGAATCATTACTTTTTTAATCTTGGAACTGCCAGCCCTTACTAATCTAAACTGAAATTCAGTTTCTTCAATTAAGGCCTGCCATTACTAATTGTTTTTAAATGTTCCTTGCATGGAAGTTAAAAAAGTTTAGTTCTTCGGCAATATCTTACAGTTCTACTCTCTTAGTAATTCATTAAAACTCTACGTTCTGAGCCATGACCAAAGCGAGGAAAGGAAAGGTGTTGGAAAATCCTGGAACAAAAGCTGGGACTTGGAAGATAACTTTCTATAAAAATAGTGGCTTGATGACTTTCTGTGCTGCACATGAGCTGCATCTTTATGTCCATTCACTCTTTGCATTAAACTGATGCATGTTGGGTGGCAGGCAGGACTGAGCTTGCCTGCCAACCCCACATCTGCTCGTGCAGTTCTGGAGGAAAGGTCAGATAAGGATAATATGTCAAAAGGGTGTAATTAAGATTCAGAAAGATTAATACCTGTGGTATTTAGTGAAATTGCCTTCTAGTGGAATGCTCATCTATTACTTTGATATTTAACATTTCTGCTGTTAAAATGTTAGTGCTTGTAAAAGTACAAAATTGGCAGCAGACGTTTGGTTTATATACTCTTTTATACCAAAAAGGAACCCCGTAGGAGAAGCAATCAGGTTGGGGTTTTTTTTAACCTGGAACTTTTTTGTGTAAGTCTTTCAGTATTTCCACTACAAATTTGTATTTGATAAGGTTATTTAAATTATGTCAATCAGTTTGACAGGTGGTGCCAGTTTGGGAGGGCAGAGGAGAATGTACCACTAACAGTATCTGAGATATGTGGAATGGTCTCCAGTGAAATGAAAAATGATACATCTGTAGGATGAAGAGGAATAAATGTATTTAATTTGACATTAAGAGAAAGATCTTTTTAACATGATTCAGCACATACTTAATACATAATTGAAAGCAGATGAGCAGCCTCACTGGATTTTGTGGTACGTAGGAGCTACAGTTCCTCCAACTATTCCAGCCACTACACAAACACATGCAAGATGGCACACTTCCCAAAAAGTTCAGTTAAGGTGAGAAGAATAGTGCAAACTGACAACCCAAAGGAGTTAAGGTTAAAATAGTAACTAGACAGGTAGGAGTATAATAAAGGCATAACTTCTTCTTTTCCTTACTCATTAGGAACATCAAAAGTAGGTTTTTTTTTTTTTACACATTTCCTTTAAGTCTAAAATACATGCACAGTACACTGCTGAAATATTTAACAAAACAAATTGGAATAAAAATGGGCACTATGTTCCTGAGTTCTTGTCCACCTTTTTAATCTTTAGTTTTTAAAATAAATGGAAATTATGCTTTATTGAGAAATAGGTCCTGCAAGACATTTACATGAATCATTCTTCTACAGATGAAGCTGATAATTAAGTGAGTCATACTTAGAGAACTTTTAGATTTAATCAGTAAAACTTCTACATGACTTTGCTACAAGTTCAACAAGTCAAGGTTTAGAGTACTGGCAGTACTAAACATGCTGCATTACTTGTTGTGACACAACATGTCCAGCTGTTAAACTAAAAAATTCCCATTAGTATAAAAATAGGATCTTAAATTGCTTTCAAAGCAATGGAATTCAGAACAGTCACTGACATCACCACTAGAGTAAGTCATGTAAGAATTTACAAGATGACAGCCCAAAATTTCTGCAGTTCTGAAGAGAGTATAATTACTGTGTCATATTACTACTTCATGCATTTAATTGTGGGTGCATTTTATTTACGAAATCACAAATGTGTTTAGTTAATGTAATGAACAGTGTGTGTCTATCTGTCTCGGCCTGGGCCTCACTGTATGTCAGCTGAGCACAGAAGGATATTCAACTGTTTCAGGACATTTCTGTTTTAAAGGAACTTTCCTTAGATATATTCCAAAGCTTTGGGAAGGTCTTTGTACTCAACAATCATGTAGGAAAATAATTTATCTATTGATAGAATTTTAATCCTTTTCTTATACTAGGAAGAAGTGTTCAGCCTTCTAAAACTGAAATACAATTTTTAATTTCTCTTGTGATCCTGAAAGCTGGATAAAACTATGATAATTACTTCACATAATCATATAATAAGCCACAACAATACATTTAGTAAGCAGTTAGGATGGAAGTAGGTGAGACAAGGTGATGCAGGAATTCAGAAGACAGCATCTCTAGGAGTTTTTAAATAAGTGCATTGTTTAGCTTACTGGAGGTTTCATTGTGTAAATCTGGTGGTTGAATATTATGTGATAAGTTCTTTTTCTGATCATTGAGAACAGATGTGAAATCAGGAAGCAAAACAACTACTTTGATGTCTTGTAAGACTCTAACAAAGCTAATAACTTTGTATTCATATAAAAGACAAGGTTATCCCTCAGGCTGTTTTGAGAAAAATGTGCTGTTTGTTCACAACTGTGCTGTAAAGACTCAGGGGCAGGAAATATGGTGTTCTTTGTGGTTCCAGGTTCGTTGGTTGGGTTTTTTTCATATCTGAATATATAGACTTACTGGCTGTACTAAAGTGGTTCACATAACAGTTTGGGGGATCACACCTAAAGGATTTTGCTGTTTGGTGGAATTGCTATGGATGTTACGTTCCAGACTGCACTTTATTCCTCCCTATCTTGAGATGGCTCTCGCTGCGATCTGCAAGTCTCCTGTACATGTTGGCAACTGCAGTGTAACCCAGAAACTGCACTCCCCGTTACTGGCATGTGACTGCATTTGAAAAAGTGGAATATTTAGGGTTGCCTTCAGACCCACAGCTGCTTTCACAGGAGTCTTCCTGAGACCACAATTTAGTTGGTACGGCTCATGTAAAGTTTCCTGTTTAGCATCACTATGTTGTTTTGTAACCACTAGGCACTGCTTTGCTCAAAGTGCATGGAAATTACTTATTCATCTTAGTCGTGGTTGGACACTGGCCCAGCGCCAGGCACCCAGGAAAGACGTTCACTCACCCTCCCCTACCACAGCTGGGCAAAGGAGAGAAAAATATTATAGAAGGGTTCATGAGTTGAGATAAAGACCGGGAGAAAACACTCCAAGGGCAAAACAGGTTCAGCGTAAAGTTACAAAGTGAATTTGTTACTAACAGAGGTAGAGGAGGAAAATGAGAAGTAAA
>VXBT01007277.1:2313073-2352042 GCA_013400235.1 Oriolus oriolus | reverse complement strand
CCTGTTGAGACCAGGGTATGGTACAAAAATTGCTTTATTCGCTTATTATGTCTATTGCATGACAACCTCCAAGGCAGTGAACATCATTTGGAATATATACTCAACTTTATCTGCCTGTCCTAGTCTGGGCTGCTATGTCTGGAGCATCCTCAACAATTGCACCCAGCCCCTGGTGGGAAGAGTAGAGAGTGGTTTCTTCCAGCCTTTCAGACCTGACACAGCAGTTTTTGAAAATATTGAACTCCCTCTGGATGTCAAGGAAGGCATAAACTTGTTGTCAGTTCTGTTTTCTTTTTTCTCTATGACCTACACCATGTACGCCATGCTTAGAGTCAGAACAATGCTCGGTATGGCACTGCCTGCATCCTCAGGATGAGGAGAAGAAACGCAGCAAAGCACCAGGCACCATGTCTACACAAACTGTCACAGAGAGGAAAAGAACCGGAAGAACCATCAGCATCTCCACACAAACCGTCACCGAACCAGAACAGCCTAAACCGGTGGCAGTTGCCCCTGTTCAGAAGAAGAAAGCAAAGAGCAAATCAGTCCGCATAGTGACTGACGAGGATGTGGCAGGACCTTCTCACCCAGCAGAAGAGACAGAGCTGGAGATCATCACTCGCTCTCTGTCCCTGGGTGAGCTGCGTGACCTGCAGAGGGAGCTCACCCGTCACATGAATTAATCCATCCTGACCTGGCTCTTCCATATCTGGGATGCCACAGCGAATGACACAGTTCTGGATGGAAGTGAGGCCAGGCAGCTGGGATCCCTGTCCCGGGATGTGGTCATTGACCAGGGGATCGGGAGAACCCAAGAAACTCTCAGCCTCTGGCAGCGACTGCTGACAAGTGTAAGGGACAGATACCTTTGTAAAGAAGACCTCCAGGTGCACCAAGGAAAATGGAGCACAATGGAACAAGGTATCCAGTGCCTGAGGGAATTGGCTGTGCTGGAGATCATTTTCGCAGAAGACAAGAGATTCCCCAAGAGCCCAGATGGTGTCCAATGCACATCACAGACATGGTTGAGATTTGCATGTCTTGGACCAGAGATATACTCCCGTTACCTGGCAACGCTGCAATGGAGGGAAGGCGGGGACAGAGTGGGCGTCTTGGTCAACAAACTAAGAATTTATGAGGACGCTGTCACCGCCCTGTTTCGCACCCATGTCTTGTCTGTGGAAACAAAGCTGGCGAAGCATGTCCAGAGCTTGGAAGCGAAAATTCAAGAGGGCTACCAGAAACTGAGAAAGGAGCTTAAGGAAGGAATTTACCACATCTCGCCAGAACCAACAAAAGTCTCTGCCATTAGGAGCAGAAGTCCACCAGCCAAAGAGAGAGGATACACTCCATGAAGTAACTTCTGTTTTTTTCTTCAGGAGCATGGAGAAGGCATGAAGAAGTGGGATGCAAAACTCCATCTTACTCCATCCAACTCTCCTCCTTAGCAGCCTGGGTACATGAATTAAAAAGAGGAACGTTTACCACAAGAAGCTCATCTAGAGTCAACACTGCTCCAGTCTCTCATGGACAGAACCCCAGACAGTATAGGAATGATAATATGATGGATTGTCTTGAAGGGACCTCAGAAACATATTTACAGGAAGAGAGCAATGTATACCATGACCAGGATTAGAGGGGCCCTGCCTCTAGCCAGGTAGAGGAAACGGACAGCCGGATCTATTGGACTGTGTGGATCTGATGGCCTGGCACATCTGACCCACAAAGATATAAGGCTTTGGTTGACACTGGCGCTCAGTGTATTCTGATGCTATCAAGGTATGGTGGGAACGGAACCCATTTCTATTTCTGGGGTGACAGGAGGATCCCAGGAGCTGACTGTACTGGAACCTGAAGTGAATTTAACTGGGAACGAGTGGCAGAAACACCCCATTGTGGCTGGCCCAGAGGCCCCATGCATCCTCAGCATAGACTATCTCAGAAATGGGTATTTCAAACACCCAAAGGGACATCGCTGGGCTTTTGGGATAACTACTGTAGAGACAGAAGACATCTGACAACCCTGCCTGGTCTCTCAGATGACCCCTCTGCTGTGGGACTACTAAGAGTTGAAGATGAACAGGTACCAATTGGCAGAGCAATTGTTGCCAGAGCGACAGTGCACCGTCGGCAATACTGCACTGACAGAGACTGTGTGATTCCCATCCGTGAGATGATTTGTAAACTGGCAAATTGATTACATCACCTTTCCCCAAGCCCGCCAAGGCAAGTGCTATGTGCTGACCATGGTGGAAGCAACCACTGGATGGTTGGAGACCTACGCTGTGCCTCACGCTACTGCCCGGAATACCATCTTGGGCCTGGGAAAGCAAGTCCTGTGGAGACATGGCACGCCGGAGGGAATTGAGGCGGATAATGGGACTCATTTCAGGAATAACCTTATAAACACCTGGGCCAGAGAACACGGCATTGAATGGATCTATCATATCCCCTATCATGCATCAGCTGCCAGGAGAGTTGAATGGTGCAATGGACTACTTAAGACCACCCTGAAGGCACTTGGTGGGGGGACCTTCAAAAATTGGGAAGTGAGCTTAGCAAAGTCCACCTGGATGGCTAATACCCGAGGGTCCACCAACTGAGCTAGTCCTGGCCAGTCTGAACCCTTGTACACAGTGGATGGAGATAAGGTCCCTGTGGTACACATGAGAGGTGTTTTAGGAAAGACTGTTTGGATTAGTGCCACCTCAGGCAAAGGCAAACCCATCCATGGGATTGTTTTTGCTCAAGGACCTGGTTGCACTTGGTGGATAATGCAGGAAGATGGGGAAACCTGTTGTGTACCACAGGGAGACCTAACCTTAAATGAGAACTGTGTGTAAGGTTTCATTGCGTATAGTAGAGTTTAAAAAGGGTATTGATTTGGGTATGATGCAGATGGTAATAGAAAAAGGGGTGGATAATATCTGAGGTTACAATGTAAGATGTAACCAAAAGTATGTATTCTATCACCATCTGTTAAAACCAGGTGGGGTAATATTCTTTATCTCTTCCATCCCTGAAACTTCCTCTGCAGAGATATTCTTTCTGTTGATGGGCTATCAAGCCTCACTGCATGACTCATAAAATTACATCATCCCATTGTGAGATGCTCTGTCCAGGGGGAGGAACCAAGCATTCCCACCTGGATATAATCTGAAGTTTGGAACACCGCACTTTGCCCTTACCTACTGGGTTCCCAGAGGACAAGAGCTAAATAACCACCCCTGGACCTTCAGAGGAAGACCAGACCCTTCTACAGGATCACCGGTTCAACAGAACCACATCTATCACCTCAAGAGGAGTGCAGCCACCATTTAATGGGACTGCTACCACCACCCTACCCGGCAGGGTGTCAGGTTGTATCCTGACTCTGTCAGTGTTTTTGTACTGTTGCATTTATTTTTAATTTTCCTATTAAATTGTAGTTCTGATTTTCAGTCACTCACTGGTTTGCTTTCAAACTAGTACAGAAGTGTTGTTTCTTTTTTTTGTTTTGTTTTCCCCTTTATTTGCTTTGCGATTGGAGCAGGTTGTTCAAAGCCATTTTAGGAGTGTTATTGTTACGTTCTTATGAGACAAACAAAATATATTTAAAATGTGGGATTACTTGGTTTAATATATTTCCTCTTATGGCAAATATAAAACTGAGTGACTTCTTTTTTTCAGTTTTGGTTTTGATAACTAGCATCCATATAATTATGGTTAACTGAATGACATAATAACCCTGCAGATAAAATCCAGTGTTCTGGATTATTGAGAGTTCATTCTCAGTATTTCAAGATGTTGGATAAAAATATATTTTGATGACCTGATCTTTATTCCCATCTGCTTATAGCTGGGTATTTACCTACAGTGATCAAAAAAGATAGGTGAGAATTAACTCGTACTGTAAACGTGCAGTATGTTAATACTGCATGGAATCACTTCGTGCTTCAAACCTGAAACTTAACATTCATTGCTGTAAAAAGAAATATTTTATGTAGCTTATAAAGAGGGAGCATTTTAATTTAATTTGGTGTTCTTTTTCAAGAATGTTATGATGTCAGTGTCTCCATAATACATAAATGTCTATGAAAAACTTCAAGAACATCTGTTACACATAAAGAGGATGTGAGAATTACTCAACTGGCAGCTGATCACAGGGATAAAACATCAAGGGCTCAGGAAAAACCTTGAAAGTAGAAAGTTGATTCTTTCCTTCACATAAAAAAATCCAGTAGTAAGTAAAGATAAACTTTAATGTGTGATGAAACTAAAAAAACCCAACTAAGCTACTTTATGTTTACAGAACTGTTAAGTAATTCATTAAGGAAGAAAGAGGAATTAAAGTAGCTGTAGCTAAGTGGGGCTGCCATAATAGTTTTGTCTTGTCTGTGTTCTTTCACAAGATGACTTTGATTAATATAATATCCAAGGTTAATGTGAGCCATACTCATTTTCCTTCCATTATATTGATTGAAGTTATATTCAGCATCTATGAAATTTTCAGCATTTTTAAACTTTTAAAGTTCAAAAAGACCTAGAAAGGTATTTTACCTTAGAATAGAATGAAATTGAAATTTTACAGTTAATTTCCTAAATGTTTAAATCATTTAATTAAACCTGAATGAATCTGAGATGTTCCTGGATTATATTGTTGACTGCTGATTTGCACCTAAACTTGGCAGTAAGACACTGATCTTCAATCCAAAACAATGGGAGTCTTTTGCTCATTCCAATATGTAGCTGACCTGTCAAAAATATGACTTTGTTCCTCTCCAGAAATTACCTTTCTTTTTTCGAGTCAATGTTTCATAGCTACAAGCTGGTTGAGATCAGAGATATTTATTTCTCTTTCCTTCATTAAAGATGTTTTGCTTCTCATGCACTCTTGTGCTGTATTATATTTGGCAGCATTTCTACATAAATGCCAGAAAAGATTTTTGTATGGCATCAATATTAAGATGGAGACTATTATGCTGCAAGTGTTTTACAAGAAGTAGAAGATTGGCCATTTTAGACTGCCAAACAAATTTACCCAACTCTTACTCATGATCTGGATGCTTACCCTGTTGGATGTCTTAACCGTTGCCTGTTCATTTGTTCTTCTAAATTCCCCTGTTCTTATGTAGATAAACATGAATATTTTCAAGACTTTGTGGGACTCCTTAATATGTTTATTATGGTATATTTTCACTTACATATACAGTAGACTGAGTAAAGTCTTATTTTCTTATCCTCTAGGTCTTCTGCATTGCTAGGCCTCACTACCTTCAGTCTGTCTTGCTTTTGTCTTAGTTTCAGCTAAGACTTTTTCCTGTCTGGGAACTCCCTGAGACTGTCTTTTTACTCAAACTTTTATTATTTTTGTTCTGAGAACTGCAGTTAAATTACATCTCAGGTTTCACTTTGTGTTTCACCTTCTACTATATGATAGACAGTACAGCTGTCAGCAAGTGCATTTAGTATCAAAAATCTGTTTCTTCTGTTATTTCATCTAACTAATACTCCTTCTTCGGCATGGAAAAACTTCCTGTTCTTGCAGGCATAGCCTATGCTTTTATGCACTGAGTGAGCAGCAGAGAGCTAGCTGGTTTTGTCATTCACAGATTTTCACAGCTAATGCTATTCTTGTATAAGCAGCAGTTAAAATCTTTCCCTAATAACTCCTAACAAGAATGTAGGTCAGAACAAAGGTCCCATCAAAAAAAAAAAATCCGTCTTGAACAGTAGCAGCAGGATTGAAAAACCACAACAGGTGTAATGTTATCCTGTATTCTTGTGATATTCTTTCAGTGTGTTTATGCAGCTGCCTACAGAGATGTATATATTTATATCAATGTGTGTATGTTTACTTTGACAGATGATGTTTCCATTAGTTGCCCTTTGACTTGTGAGTGATTTTATGTGATTGTTCACTGTATGACTCTTCCATAACTAACACCTCCTGTTTTCTGACACAGTTTTCTCTTTCTGAGAAGTCTTATTTTATATAGACACTTTCATGTCACCTGCACCCTTTTCCAGGAGCTTTTCATAAGTCTGTGTGTTCTGCAGACTGAACTTGGGGGTAATTTCTTATTGATGTCATCACAGCTCTAGAGCTGTTGACTCTTAGTTCCAAACACTCAGAAATGATATTTCTTCCTGTGTGCTTTCATTGCACAAGATCCCTCTATTCCCACAATATGAAAACGTTTCTCAAAGCACACGCAGCAGTATGTGAGTTAGTGTAGAAAACAGCACATCTGTACCCGCATACATTGTAGGACATTACCAGCTGCTTGTAGTGTTCAAATCAGGGATCTGAAATTCTTCCTCAATTCTGCAAGTAGAATGGAAGGAATTTATCTTCTTAGGCTGCTAAATAAGCAGGATTTTGTTCTTTTGGATTTTTCCCCCAAATACTCCTAATCTGATTTGCCATTCATCCATAAAGCAAAGCAATATCTTGGTCTCTTGCATATTGCTAATGCATAAGCTAATGTTGTGCAAGGGGAAAAACAGCTCCTGTGGTTTGTTTTTTTAAATTATTTGGCCTCTTTATTCAAATTTTTCAAGTTAAATTAATGTGCTTTCTGAATTCTCTTTTTTAAATCTGTGTTTGTAGGAGCTCATAAAATAGAGCTATAACAGTGCACAGGAGGTACCGTTTTCACAGAAATTAAATGTGTCAGACAAAACCATTCTTTACTTCCATGCATTTAAAAATATTTTGGTTTAAAAGGTATTAGATAATCTGGCTTAATTATTAGTAGAAAAGAGTCAAAGAAAACTGATGAATTCTGCTGTCAAAGGAAAATATAAAACAAACTTTCATTTTGCATGTTTATTATCAAAACTGACCTCTAGTGGTTACAGAATGGAACAAATGTAGTGTTAGCTTCCTTTATACTCTTTATATTTTGAAATATTATTGAAATTTTTCCAATCAGATGTGAATGTTTCCCTGAAAAATAATACATTCAAAATTATTAATATTAGTTTTCCGGACACATCTCTAGTGGTAGTGATTTGAAATCAGTGGCATCAAGTTAAGGGAGCCTAAATAAGGAACAACAGCAGCTATAGAGGGTCAGAACTCCTATTTCACAAGATAAATGCCAGATAGCTCTATTTCATCCATAGTATTTTACATCTACATGCTGAGTCCAAGGATATTTTATGACGGCCATATTCAGCTGCTTAAGGCTTGAAGCAGTATGTTACAGCAGTTCAAGACAATATACTGCACAATATACTGAGGACAGAAAAGGGAACTTGATTTTATGCTCAGGTTCTGCTCACTTCAAAGTTAAGCTTAGCAACCAGCTTAAGAGCTGAAAAGCTGCTGTAAGTCTGAACTGAATGTGCATTAGGTAGTGTAAATCTGGGTTTTATTAATATGAAAAAGGCAGGATTGACTATTAGAACTCAAGAAATGGTTAAGATACGAGTTCTGGAAGAGGAAACTGCAACTTTTTTTACTTTTTGTTATTATTATTACTTTTTTAAAATTTGTTTATTTTTAGGGGCTGGAGGTGTAATTTAAACACTTGAAAGCAGTGAAACCTGGCATAGCATATGCCACTGCAGCTGTCAAAACCAGCAAGAGGGAGAGATCACCAAAGAGAGGGGGAGAGAATGCTGCCATTGTTACCTTCACAGAACTGGCCTGAGTGCCATACTGCTTCCTAGGGCAGTAGGAAAAGAGCAGCTAAGGCCTCAGGTGGCAGCAGCTTTCCCTCTAAATAAAAACAGAGCAATCAAGGTTAGCAGCCACCAACTTTTTAAGAGCAAGCTTCTCTGGATTGTTTTTCATTGTCTGTGCTTTAATATTGCAAATTCATTATTTAACTAGCTTGTGAATTTCATTTGATGTGTTTAGCAAATTGTGTTTCTGGAAAAGGATGTTTTGTGTCCTTCTCTATTTTTTTCGTTTTGGCTCTTTATTCCAAGATGAAGTTCGTGTAGTAAATGGTTTTTAACAAAGTTTGCTGATGGTCCTCCTCTAAGCGTTGCAATTACCACAGGTCCAAATCTGTGAGCATATCTTAGAGGAAGAGGTGTGGGGAATATTGCATTCTTGCCTGATTGTAAAAGTCTCCATGTACTCTCTTACACTTTTATCTTTTGAGAAGTAGCAGAATCTCTTTACTATGAGAAACAGGTGTAAAGAAAGGAAAACTCTCTCACTCGATTTGTAGCCTAGTAAAAAGATACCTCTAGACTTCTTGGATTACATGTTTAAATTCAAAGGTAGAAATTGCCTCTACATAGTCAGAGGACATTTTCAGTTGAGATAACCTTAGTCAGAATCAGTAACAGCTTTTACCTTCTGTGTTGCTGTTTCTTGGTATATGCTGACTTGAAGAGTTTATTTATGAAACTGAAACAGGCTGACATTTTTGACTGTAAACACTAGTTACAGAAATACTGGAATCAAAACGAGGGAGGTGAGAAAGGTATCTCCCTCGTTTCAACTTGCTGATAAACACTGGGGCTATTTCAGAGAGTTCTGGAGATCTGTCTAGCAGCAGTTCTGTATTACAGCATATTACTTGCGTAATTTTTAATAACTGACAATTGAAAAGAGGGTAATCTATTAAAATGTCTGTTTTAGACCCAAATCAGAAAATGCATGGATATTTGCAAAATCAAATGCAGTACAAGCCATTGGGGTGATGTCATTTGGTAAGTGTTTTTTCTGATTTTTTTTTTAATATTAAGATCAATTGTAAGAAATTACTTAATATTTTGAACCAAGAATTTTTTTTTTATATTCATGTTAAGCTGGTGTAGAAAAAAAAAAGAAATTGACTGAGTCATCCATATGAATGTCATTGTTATTGTGTAAGACATTAACCTCATCCATTTCTTGTTAATGTTGTGATAATCTGAGGCCTCCCAATGCTTGCTGCTGCCTAAAATGGATGCCATATGAAGGCTGAAAGTAGCAAATGGCTCTGTAGGTTTTAAAAAAAAACCAACTTACCAAATCTGCTGCTGGGTTCTTAAGTAAAAGAAGAGCAGGAAGAGGAAATAGCTGTGGAATGGAGATGTGGAGGGTGGGAAATGGCATAGCATTTAAGGATAATGTAATCAGAATCATCTTGGGATGAATATAAACCTTCATCAAATCAACTAAGCAAGCAAAGGTTCAAACCATTTATCTTTGCCACTCATTGCAAGATTAGTGTTTGTATTTAATAATGAGTGGATTCAAACTGTGCTGTGTCTCTATGCATTTATGCATTAATTCATACATTTGCTTTAACTGTCGTGTGTGTTTCAGCATTCATCTGCCATCATAACAGCTTTTTAATATACGGGTCTCTGGAAGAACCCACATTAAAGAACTGGTCTCAAGTCACACATATGTCTGTCTCACTTGCTCTTGTGATCAGTGTAGTGTTCGCTGCCTGTGGATATATGACTTTTACAGGATACACAGAAGGTAAACTGCTTGATCCCTCAATTTTGGTGCTTGCTATAATCTTTACATTTCTGCCTTTATGTCTGATTTTTTCTGTAAACATCTTGGTGACTGTAAAAATGCAAAAATCATAGTATATTTGGACAGAAATAGGACATTCCTCATAGTTACCCAACAACCAAAATGGGATACAAATATGTCAGCTACATGCTAATAGGTGTCAGATTATCAAGCATAAGTCTCACCAGTGGAAGTTCGCTTTGAATACTTCCATCATCAAAACACTTTGAGGACTAAACAGCTATGATTTATCCACATGGTCCAGCAGCAGAGAGCAGTAAGAACAAAAATTTCCTACAGAGTATCTGGTGTATATTTCTGTGTATTTTCTTACATTTTTTCCTGTCTGTGCTAATACAGCATTCTAGAGTTAAAGATATTTCCTATCTTTGCAAGAGCTGTTCTGCTGTTATTAATCCTACTGTCCCCTTTGTGGGTATATTAATACACATAAATATATATAATCAATGCTGCATCATGCTATTTAACAACATTTTGTTGAAGTTAAAAAGGTATGTTCATAAGAACAAGGTATAAATTGGTTTCAGTGCATTAGTTTCTTCAGGAAAAATACACAGTTTATAAGCAAGCAGATTTTCTCTTACTTCATAGTGACATTCTGGATTGTAGGAGAAGGCTTCCAAGCTTTTTCCTTTTCTAATGAGCAGCAGCATTTAGTTGAGAACAGAGGAATTGTAGCATGGGGATTCCTGGTTTATCTGTCCTTTTCTCCTGCCTCTAGTGCTTACTCCAGCAGAGTAAGTCGCTGTCCTAGAAGTACTCTAGGCAGACCGAGTGCAGGCTGGCTGAGACCTTTCAGGTGTAGAAAGCTCTGCCAGCAGCCCCCCTCAGCATATGACTCTTGTGTAAGCAGGCTCCATCTCACCTTCTGTCTCCCCTGTCAAAATCTTTTGGCTGTTTAAAGTACACTTTATTGCTTCTTCAGTGCCATTGTGATCCTAAAAGTAGTAAATCAAGAGACAGCATCATATTCGCATGAAAAAGACCTGATAGTTCATCTGATCACTGTCTTGCACTGTCTCTTGTGCCTCAGAGATAATTATTACAGGTTCTTTGGGGTAAACACCAAGCAAGATGATTTGAATTCTATAGTGATGCTTTTGTTGTTAGATGTAAGAAGATTTGCTAGGTATTAATCCGTATGTTTATAATGGGCTTTTGGGGTCAGAATATTTGAAATTCTTCTCTGCAGTTTATGAGCTATGATTAGATAATATCAGAGAAATGCAGTTCTCTGCAGATAACTCACCCTTTTTTTGTGTAATTGTTGTTCTAGGAGTTACATTTTTAGGGAAAATTTATCTTTTACACGTAAGCTTTCTTTCTGAATCTGTCACATACTTATTTAATCAAACACCAGCATCTCATACAAAATCTATGTTACGGGGAAGATAACAGATGACAAACTCTGATATGTATATTTTAAAATAATTATTGAAGATAAATGCTACTTGAGATAAAGACACTGCTACCAGCAGGGTAAGCTGAAAGTTGCTCCTGGACATAACTTGTGACTGTAAGTAGTTTCTAGTTACATGTCAGAAGAGGGGATCAGAAAATCTCAGTTACTCCAGTAACTCCAGTAACCTGCACTTCAAGTTGCAAATATAGGTAAATGATGTGAAGTTCAAGCTAACTGGTGTTTTGCTATACCTCAGGAGATATATTTGAAAACTACTGTAGAGATGACAACCTTGCTACATTTGGAAGGTTTTGTTATGGAGTTACTGTAATTCTGACCTTCCCCCTTGAATGTTTTGTGACCAGAGAGGTAAGAATTTATTACATTTTCCCTTTAACACTGTTGTTATATATTAGTAATATTCTCACATTATTAATACATATTGTAGCCGAAGTCTATGGTTGATCTGTGATAAATAGCAGCATATTTTATCCTGCTACATGCAATGAGTATGGGGTACTAGTTGTACTGTTTAGACACTGGGCATAAAATGTTGTTTTACATTTATTATAGTATTAGTCAACATTATATTAATAATTACTTAATAATATCAGGACTGCTTAAAATTCCAAGTTTGGCATAAATGACACTGTTGTTACTGTGTTGAGAATAACCAAAAAAGCATACTTTTCATCCTTAATACTTTTCCTTTTTAGAAGTATCTCTATCTAGGAAATCCATCTATTCAATAAATAATTGTAAGTGGATTTATTCTGTAATGGGCAAATGAGAAAAGAGTAAATCCTAAAATCCTGCTGGTATAACTAAGTCAATCTGGCAAGTGATTCTGCAATTTTAGTAATGATTGTTATGAGTTATTTTTGGAAGCAGATGAAGATGTTTTCTTGAAGCAAGGTGAGTAAAATTCAGCCAGTGTTTTCTCAGCCATTCCTTTAGTTTCCTAAGGTTAGAAGGTTTGGAGTAAGCTGTTTGATAACATAAGGAGAAAAATCAAGGTTTAAAATTGTGGTTCTGTTTCAGGTGATTGCCAATGTGTTTTTTCATGGGAACCTCTCCACAGTTTTCCACGTTGTTGTGACAGTAGTTATCATTGCTGTGGCGACTGGTGTATCATTAATGTATGATTGCCTTGGAATAGTCTTGGAGCTGAATGTAAGTGAACCAGTATACTCTTTTATTTAATAAATCACTTATTAACAAAACAGAGCTTTATAAAATCCACAGCTCTGCTGAAAATCTTATGTAATTTGACATAGTAGTCAGTAGTAATGTTAGAAGGAATTACTCACTGCTTCAAAATCAGATAACTAAAGGTGAAAAGAAGTTCAAGAAGTAACATTCATATGGTGGGGGAGGGTTTTAGAACAGTTTTGTAGATATGGCAAGAGGCTATGACTTACCAAATGTATTTAAACCACAGCAGAAATGACTAAAATATTGATCCAAACTGCATAGTGGTACTAAATTTAGCATTTCTTTCTCTAGTCTCTGCTTCTGATGAAGTTGGCAAATTACTA
The DNA here is from genome assembly GCA_013400235.1 of Oriolus oriolus. NCBI lineage: Eukaryota > Metazoa > Chordata > Aves > Passeriformes > Corvidae > Oriolus > Oriolus oriolus. Next base: position 2,339,624 of record VXBT01007277.1, on the reverse strand, counting down.
AACACTGGGGCAGATTCTAGTGGCTGCCTTGTGCCAAAGGGGCAAAAAGCAAAGAGGGAGGTAGAAAGAAAGAACCAGTAGTAGCAAGACCACAGAGATGGTCACTGGAAATATACAATTCCCTCAAAAGCAAGCATTCCATCAATGTAGTGACTTTTCTCCCTAAGCATTTAGTCAGTAGTCAAGCTGATAGCTTTATTCAGTTACAAATAGAAGTTGATAGCCAGGCTCCTATCTTGTGGGGTTTTTTTTCTTTTCCTTTTTAAGAGAGAATTTGACAATACAGCTGTAGGTATTTATTGGTTGTAATAATTGTGCTTAGAAAGATTGTTCAGTCTTGATATCCAGCAGTAGAGAAAAATGAATAGACAGAGTATTTACATGTGAAAGAAAGGTGATCTGTCTTTTCAGCTGGCTTTCTGTCCAGCAGAATTGTCTTTTGGCTCTTCACCACAGATGCCATTTGATGGTGTTTCTGACCCTGCTTACTCTTTCCCTGCTTTCTGATTTTAAAACAAAACACAAGCCATTGTGTTTGCCTTGTGGTAATTCCCCAGGGAATCTATTTGGTCATATGGGAGTCAAAGGGGCACAGATTTTGCTTCATTATTCTTTTACTGGGATGCTGGTTTGTGTTACTTCACAGAACTAAACCTTAATTTTCATGGAGAAGATCCTTTGTGCATATACCTATTTTTGATATCTGTACTGACCACTGTTAACAGGTTCTACCATAATAATAGTGGAACTTTTGTACAAATGATGGTGTAAAGTTGTTCCTTAGGCTGGATTACTGTCTTGTCATGATTAAGTTGAAACATAGTGTTTGTTAAGTATGTGACAAAGTAAACCTTGAAAATTTCTTCATAAAATTGCTCTCTTCTGGCATGTAACTCATAAGTTAATCTGCAGTGGCTTTACTATAAAAAGCATTTTTAAAAGTGCTTTTTATTTGTCCCTATGAGAGCATTTAAAGAGGAGCTGAATTTTTAGTGAGAGGAAAGGTTCTACTCTGTCAAAGGGAGTTTTGCTTTCATAGTGAAGTCAACCTAAATCAGGTTATAAATGTTAAAATGATCAGAATTCTTTGAACTGCTACCTGTTTTTTCCACTTTTAAAAAAATTTTATTCTTCTTAATGGCAATGTTGTATCTAAACTCCTCTGTGGGATTATCTTAAATATTTTAATTCCGTTAGAGTATTGCAGAACTATGTTTGGGCTTTTACTCTATCTCTTAAGCTGAAAAACTTTGGGTAATCAGATTTAATGCTTCTTGCAACATTAAAATATTATTCTGTATCAGCAAAGCAAAAGCATTTAAATAAATCTGAGTCATTTGAAATAGTTTAACAGATATTTCTGCATATTATTTGGGAAAAAAAGGTTTTCCATATAGCAACCCTAGAAAAGGCCTTTATTCTCTGGTTTTACTGTTGCATCAGTGTAATCACAACTGTTTAAAAATTTAGGCATTCGTACTTCACATCTAAATAAACATGCTTATGAGGTTTTTTTATTGCTCTTTCCCACACACAGGGAGTTCTGAGTGCTACCCCACTTGTTTTTATCATCCCATCCGCGTGTTATCTAAGGCTGTCCAAGGAGCGGTGGAACCATTCAGATAACCTCATATCCTGCCTGATTCTTGTTCTTGGTGTGCTAGTGATGGCAGTTGGGTTTGTTATGACTGTCTTGCATCCCCAGGAGTGTAGCCATGGAAAAGAAATGTTCTACTGCTCCCCTAGTAATGTTTCTTTCCACAACAGTACACTTCCACCATAGGCAGCACACCAAGCTCCAGACTAGATCGGGCGCATCTCATGGTGGGCCATACGTGCCAGTGTAAAGGAGAGTGGGACAAAGAGCTGTCATGTTTTGAGACGCACTAAGAATTTTAAACTGTATAACTGTATTTACATACTTGGTTTTGTGCTGCCATCCTTTTTCAGGTAAGACTCAAGTTTTAACAGTTGAAACACAAATTCTCAGAGGTGCCTTTCAGCAGACATTACTTGAATAACTTGCAAGCCTACCAAAAAGGTTGCATTTTTTAACTTAGTCTGCAGTGCTGTTTAAAAGCTATAAATTAAATGTTTTGGAATGTAAACCTCTCCCATGTTTCATTGATTTAACTTAGTTTTTATTAATTTTATAATCTTTCATGTATTTATTAACACATTGTAGTATGGGGGTTTTTTGAAGTCCAGAGAAAAAGTATGTCTGGATCTGTGCATTACAATTCTGCTATTAAATTGAAAGACCCTTATTAATTCTGTCTTTGATTTTGTAGTAACTGTCATTTAGGGCTGAAAGCTTCCCTTTTACTGGCTTTTGAGTCAAAGGCAATTTTGTATTCTGACTGAACTGTAACTGATACAATTTTGTTGTAACTGTTACAATATGTGGTCTTCTAATTGAAAGATATTGCATGAATAAATCCACAAATGTGAATTTTAAAAGATTCAACTAGGCAGTCTTTGTAAAAATTTCAAGATTGACAAAGAAGGAAATTACATTTCAGCTCAGTTCTTACATTTGTAATATTATTCATTATTTCTGAAACTGAATTGAAATGAACATTCTAAACCTGATTATCATTCTAGTCCTCTGATTCTTTTCAGTATTTGACTAATGGTTTTGTCATGGTTTGTCAAATTTTGGTGATTTGTTATGTTTTTCAAAATTCATTTAACATCAAGGATTCATGTATATATATGTGCGTGTATATATACATACATACATAAGTATATATAGACTCACATTCCTATAGAATATGAGTAATTTGAGGTTGGTAATATGAGAATCCTGAGTCATATCAATGCTGTCATTTTGAAAATGTTTTGTTATCAAATCAAAGTGTGTACTTGAGTTAATTTTTGCATTATTGTGATCCTTGTGGTTCCTCATGCCAACTAGATTCATAATGCTTCTTCATTTTTATACTGCTTAATGGGGATGGGTTTTGTCTTCCCTTCATCTTGCATGACAAAGTTATTTCATTGAAGACTTCCAGCTAAATAGATTTTTAAGCAAGGATCACTAGATAGTGATAATACTTGTAAGAATAACACACTTTTAAAAAGTAGTGCTTCCAAAATAAATGCTTTAAATATTACTGGGGATTTTTTTGTTGTTTCTTTGTTTTTGTTTTTTTTAAAGTTGTAAACCAATTAGAGAGAAGTGTGAGTATTATTCTGCTTTAATTTCTCTACATGGTGCCAACTTTGAGGGTGATAATTTACTTGTTCTCCAGGTACCTGATACTGTTCACAGAGAATATTTCTCACCAGTTTAGATTCAGTAATAGCTGATTTTGTCTTAGCTGTGGGTGAATTGTTACTGAATAGATTCACTTTCTTCTATGCCAAATGGAGTTAAACCTAAGTAATATTTCCTTGTGACAGCTATTGAGATCTTTTTGATCTATCATAAATCTTTTGTGAGCTTTGTTGGTTTTTTTTACCTGATTTTTTTTTTTTTCAATGTTGAAGTAGGTTACCTTGTTTCAGGTATTAATTATAAGCTATCTTTGCTTTAGAGTGTCAATGGAATAATTTCCGTCTCATTCTATTGAGGCTGTGTTGGTATTAAATCGTGTTTGCATGTCCTTTATGAAGGATGAGTCTTTATATGCTTTTCTACTTTATAAATGAAAATTTAAATTTTTTTTTCTCTGTTCTTTTTAATTTTTGAAGTGTAAAGTCTGAAGTAGTAACGGTCAGTTAAATGTTTTCATTGCTGATAAAGCTTCTCTTGCCCTTGAAAGTTTCTTTTGCCAAAACTAATTGAATTCATGTAATCATATGCTCAGTGGTTTTCATTAATGAATTTCCCAGCTATAAGTATATTGAAAATGGGAGGTCAGGTGTCATGGAAGCCAGAATTTAAAGTTAACTGCTATTTGCCTAATGGCTTTATAAAACCTATGGTCCCTTCCTTTCCAATATTACATAGTCTAACTTACCTTTATTGAAATGACAAATAATGGCAATCTGGTAAATGCTTTCTCAGAACCTAGGAGGTCTGAATACAGAAAGATAATACATCGTAACAAAAATTGTGGTAACCATTGTTTTTTGCAAATACTTAAGACTCCCCAGAATAAAATTGTAAAATCTATTCGGAACCTCTCACAGGCCTCAGCACGTGCAGGATCTCACCACAATCTTTGTACTTCAAGCAGAGGTGTGCTGTGTACAAAAGTGGAAGTAGTGCTGGGAGTAGCAATATCTCCAACTCCAAATGCTCAGTGGTGACAGAACTTCACGGAGTGCATGGAGGGAGAGAATGTTCCACAAGCACTTGTTGGCAGGATTTTCACATCAGAAGCTGGTAGTGTGACTCACTATTTCTCCAAGTTCCTCTCTGCAGCTGAGAAGGCATTTCAGGACACCAGATGTACAATTACCATTCTCACAGGAGCTAAGCAGACAGTTTGTGACTTTTTAGAGTAGCGTGCTTCTTACTGATCACAGAATTCTGAGCATTCACAAAATATTTCCTCCTGAAAGTTGTCAGATGACCAAACCCCATGTGCCACCTGAGATTCCCTTGAGAAATTTCCTTCCTCCTCAAGTTCCTCTCTGGAGGGGGGAGCAAAAAAGCTTAGGTTTGCTAAATGGACGTATTTCTATATATTTTTCACACAAAATCTTTATTTCTCATATAACATACATACATTACATACATTATCTACATCTGATAGGGGAAGGATATTTATTTACTAAATACACTGTTTTAGTATTTGTGACTCAGTGGAGAACAAAAAAGTAACGTGAGGATTTATTTGGATTCTGGTGTGAACATGAGGTAAAATTTAGGGAGAAAGTAAAAAAAAGTGGCAGACTAAACAAATGTATTGTGAGTGAAAAACATGAGCTTGAACAACTTCCATGGCAGGAATGAGGGAGAAATCCAAACCTAAACATATTGCACAAATGAGTTATATTTTTATAGTAGTTCTGTTATATGGAGATCTAATTTTAAAAGCAATTCTTTAGTTTTGGCTTTTAAAGTGTGTTGCAGCATTTGTTGTTTGGATTTGGTTTTTTTTTAGATAAATTCTAAAATATTCAATATTTGAATTCCAGCCAGTGAAGGAAATAAGTAGAAGCTTTTCAGTTTCTGTCATTCAGTGCTATTGGAGAAATTGAAATTCAGGTGCATGCTTAGTATGTGACTCAAAACTCTTCATGGAGAGAAAATAGACTATATGCTTATTCCTCTTTCTGCTTATCTTTCTCTTACTTAAATGTTGATTCTAGGTGCTTCGTAAGACAATACTGTATGGAAAAGCTGTAGTTGCTGTATGGAATTCCAAAATTGCACTCAAGAAAATTCAGGAAGGTCTGAACTTTCACGTGATTTCCTAAAAGTATCCACTAAACACTGGAAATTCCCACCAAGATTCATGGACTTACTGTATTAATCCAAATACAGAAGTAATGAACTGAAGACAAAGAAAGTTAGAAACAAGTGAAAATTACTATTAAACACTGTAGGGATAAATTACAGATGTCATTCTGTAAAACCTGCATTGAGATGGGGTCATGTAAATTATCTTTCAGTGAGCAGCTTACGTCTGCCACAAGCAGCAACTTGGCAGACTCTTCAGCGGTGTCCTTTGTCCTGATGGAGGCTGGAAAGCTGGCAGTGGTGATTTGCTGTCTTGCCAAGAGTGCCTGCCTGAGTTTGCATGGCGGGATTTTGTAACCACCTCTTGGGACTTCTGTTTCTAGAGGCAGGGGCTGTCTTATTTTTTTCTCTGTATTCATACACTGCTTAGCACAGTGGCTTCTGATTGACGACAGGGCCTCCTAAGTGCCAGTAGCATAAGCAGTAATTATAGTTTGGCCATATTTTACTGTTTGTATATCATTTTATCCTGTTCCAGTCACGAATGGGTAACATAAATATGTCACTGGGTGACAGAGGGTCCCTTTGCTTTTATTTTTGGTTATATTTGGGGGAGAAGAAGGTTTAGAAGATATCTTCTCAATGTTTGGTTCATTGCATTTTGTGCCTCATAAGTAAAGGACATGGGTGTCACATGCCTTATTAGTAGTCAAAGTGGTTAGTTATTCTAGTTTTTGCAGTGCTGCATGAAAAGTGTTGTGAAAAAGCAGTACCTTGTCTATTTTACAGAATATATTCAAATACAGGGCAGTTCTGGCTGTTGTGGAACAATAATTAACTCATCAAAGGAGGCATAGCTAGGGTCATGTGACATTGGGAGTGACAGCTGCCTAATTTTGGCCATCTTTCATATCAACCTATTTGGAAAGATAATTTTGAGGACAAAAGACAAATATTTTAATGCTTAAACTGACTGCTTCGGAAAAAATGGGATATACCTTACAGGGCAACAAAAGCTACATGATTACAGGGACATATATTTAAAACTTTCCCTAATACTGAGCACTAACTTTTTCCTTTCATCATATCTTTTTCTGTCACAAAAAAGGAATGTTTCTAATCAACTTCATCAAGTAAGTTTCAGGCTCGTTTCCATCATATTGCAAGAGATACGTTACTGAGAGGTGACAAATATCTTCCCATGCTGTTTGACTGAAGCAGTCACTTGACTAGGCACTCACATTAAAAAAAAGGGAAAAGAAATTATAAAACATGAGCACATGCAAACAATGTTCTGGTCACATAAATTCACTTCTCCTTTGCTCCTCTTTCTAGTTTTTATGTGGTTTATTTTTTCCCAGAAAAGATCGTCTGTCTTTTGAATCAGGTCCTTTTATATCACAGCTCAGTGTTCTGATGTGTGAAGTGGAAAGTCTTTTCTATTTTTTTTACATTAATATTTTTAGCATCAGCCTATTATAGAATAATAGACATCTTAAATAGGAGTTTTTACAGAAGTATTATTATCTTCCCTGAACTATATAGTTAGCTGTCTTCCAGAGAAGAGAGAAATCCCTAAAGAGATAGACCCCTAAAATTAAATTTTGAAGGAGGTAAGATATAAGACAATACCATAACACCGTGTTTTCCAGCATATTAAATTAGTGGCATGCTGTATGTTGACATCAAACTTTTGTAACAGTGCTAGTCTGCCTGCAGTGTGAGACAAATGGTGTTCTCAGACTCCCATTCATTTATTTAACAGTATATATTAAATCTGTTCCCATTTAATGACTGGGCAGTGGAATGGAATATTATCTTGTCTGAGGGTACAGTAATTCTTAAACTATGCAAAAAGATTATGATATAGCTCATTTTGTGCAGAAATCTTATTATCCAAGAACAATTTGTAGTGTGCTGGTCCTTCCAGGAACTTCATAACCACCATGAAGCCTTCCTGGAGAGGTGGGACAAGTATACAGTTACCCAGTTATCACAGGATAATTGACATTTTCAGTCTTTCAGAAATCAGATGTAATTTAATCCCGATTTTATAAAAGAAGAGTAGGCCTCAATGGTGAAATGCAAATACAGAATTGATGACATATCAAATTGTTGCTGGTGGGTTCTGTGGTACTTGTCCCAGCTGTGGGAAAAGCATGTGGATGCAGCAGTCTTCAGCCAGCCCATTGGGAGAAAGGAAGGGGATCTAGACCATAGAGTATACATATAAAGCACTGTCAATTTCCTTAATTTAGGTTCAGCTACAAAAGCAGTGGAAATCCCTGGCCAAATGTATATTTCTTCCTCACAGTTTCTAGTCTATTGCATTAAGTGGTTTACAGGGCACTGCAATAGGAAAAGCCCACGACAGTGAGTAAGCTGGATCAGTATTGTGATTTTGTAGGTAGAGACGAGAGTGGGAGAAGCTTGAACAGAGGGAATGGGGGAATGGTGTAGCTGTGGATCCTGTGGATCTGCAGGTGCTCTGAAGGCTCATGCCACTGTACTTAGGGAGAAGTTACTCATTGTGAAACTGAACAAGAGAACGCGTTTAATTTCTTGCACATGAAAAATACAGGTAACATGGCAGAGAAAGCTTGTTGTTTTAAATAAAGGAGGAATATTTTAATCTACTTTCTGTGAATGTCCAATCTTGTATTGCCTAAGAATAACAACAGAAAGATATTAACAATTCTGCTTGCTGTAAACAAGTTCAAGCATCTGGGATTGATTTTGTCACCTCTGTCTACTCTGAAGTCCACTGCAACCATTGACTAAAAGGGCAGGGAAATGCAGAAAGATGCAAGGAAACTTGAAACAAATCTTTCAATTTGGCAGCTTCTGCTGCTATGAAACACCAGCTGAACCAAGAAATCAATACTGGCATTCAAAATGCAATGGATAATAGACAGGAATAATAGATAGGAATACTATTTCCTCTAATACACGCATGACTCAATCTGTAGAAGTAAAGAACTCTGGACTTCTTGGAGCAGAATTTGTTCTGAAAGATTTTCTGAGTTCTGTTGCATGCTACTTTGTATTATTAATTGCTGGTACTCTGTTCCCACCTTCTTTTATTGGAGTGCAGTTCTTCCTTAGATGGATGTTCCATTGTCATTTTTTCCCCTTGGAAGACTGTGAAACTTGAAAGGTGCTTCCAAGAGGCTTGTATTTTGGAACTAAAGCAGGATGCAACATGAAAAACATCCTGAAATTTTAGTAGGGCATCAAAAGAGGAGACTCCTGCAACTGAGTAAGGAACTTCGTTGAAAATTTTCAAATACTCTCAAGTGATGGTTAAAGCTTTCAAAACTAAAGCCAAAAAACCCCAACACTGTTCCTTGTTCTTTATTTAGATATAATCTGGGAATTCAGAATGTGTTTGTAACATCAGACATTTTAAACTTCCCAACAATCCCCTGTATAGCCATCCATATTACATGAATTCTGCTGTTTCCTCTGGTGTGATGCTAATGCATGACTCGTGGGAGCTTTTAATAAAAATGTAACAGAATAAGTGATAAGTCAATACAGACCTGATGATTTTCCAGCGACTGGGAAATTTGGTTGTTGTTTTAGAAGCAGACCAGCAGATGGTGCTCGAAAATTAGTTCCATCAGAAAGAAGTGGTCCATTTTCAGTTCATTTTTTGTTTATTTGTTTTTATTTGTTTGGGGTTTTTTGGTTTTGTTGTTTATAGAACGGCTATTACACACATTTCTTCATTAAATGGAACTTAATGGAATTAAATGAATAAGGATGGAAGAACAGAATACCCAAGAATTTTTGGAAATCAGTCTCTGAATCCTTACTGGGTTTTTTTCCTAGCAATAATTGTTGGGTTTAATTTTGTCATTTATCTTATTATATTACTTAATTTCAGTTCAAATGCTAATAGCTTTATCTTCAAACTCTCGCTTTTCTCATAATCAGACTGAGATGCTTTGTCTTGTAGATTTAAGCATAAATGTAATAATATTTGGAGGGGTGATGGTAGATGCAGATGATAGTTACTAACTTTTTTTTAAAAAACAGAAAAATTCTCTGCTTGAACTGAAGTTTAGCAGCAATGATACACAGTAATCTTAAGAGCCTTGGGAATTTTATACACAGTACATTAACCATAAACCCTTCTGCAAATCAGAAAATCCAGTGTTAATTTTGTATTCAGAAAATAATTGGCCTGTGTTAAAATGCAGTAAACTTAACATACTCTGCCATGTTGCTAACTCTTAGTCAATGGCTGTGACAACCTGTTGACATGCTATGTTGCAGGTTCTGTGCATGGTATGCCCAGGTACTTTGAAACTTGGCAGCTTTACAGTCCCTACTTTCTTTGATATTTCACTTGCAGACACCTTGATAAAGTCCCACTTCAGTTTATGTTACAGAGTGTGAAGATGAACCTAATGTGAGAGCTATGTAAGCTCCACCCAAGGTATGTAGTCTATTTTAAATTAAATATATTGGCAAGTTAATGAAGATAATTTGTTTGAATAGTGAAAGCTTAACATTGGCAGTAACTGCCTTGAGGTAGCTGTAGTGGAAAGGAGAGAAAGATATGATGAAAAATAAAAGAAGTGACATGTGGTGTAGTGGTGGTGACATTTTGTGAGGGAAGGATGAATTAGATTGGTCTTTGGCAGGACAGGCATGTTGTGTACAGTGCTAACTTGCGTATCAGTGGAGACAGCTACAGAATTCACAATTAATGTAAGAAGTCTGTGACAAGTAACAAAGTTTGGGCTACATAATTTCCCGGAAAATGCAGGTAGTGTGCACTATACTGGAGTTTGGGATATACAAATTTTATATGTGCATACACACAAAATCAAAACCACCTGTGCATTCTTTGGAAAGGAGAAAATGCAGCTTAGAAACAAGAAAAACTTGCAAAACAATATGCAAATAAAACAAGGTACTGGTCTTTGTCTCTTGCTGCATAGCCTATTGTCATAGACACAATCTTAAAAATAATCTTTCCATTAGTGTTTCAACAGATGTGTCAGGGGAAAAAAGTAAGGATTTATCTGTTCTCTGTTAGGTTGCACATAAAAGGAGGGACCTTAATACAGGATCTTCGGAAAAGCATTTTCAGGTAATCACAGCTCTCAGTTGCTCTGCACGTGCCTCGGTTAGTTCTTGGCACACCTGCAGCATCCATGAGAAGCATGCCTCTGTTGGTTTTCTGATGTCAGCTACTGAGGCTGCTGCATTTCCAGCAGAAAAAAACCTGAATTGCTGAAATGTAAATCAGGATTCAGTTCAAAGCTCTGTACACATACATACAATGTGACATTCATGGAACTTAAATGTATGACTCAAGACTTCTGATAGACTGAGGATGGCTCAGACTACCCAGAAAGTCCAAAGCCGTGTATATGGACCTGACTGCTAAGCTGTAGGCAGAGACAGAAAAAGTAAAGTATTTTTGTAACTGCCATGTCACAATAACCCAGTTTGGAAGCTACACATGCTATGATATGTCTTTGAACTCAAATCTGATCAAATGGTTTTCTATTCCTCAGTTCTTACTCTGCTGGCAGCTGAGGCTCCTGTACGTAGAATACCACTCCTTGCTTTCTCATATATAGAAATGAAGTAATTTGTTCATGTTTTTAGTACACAGACAGGCACTGTAATTGTGTGTACTGATTTTGTGGACTATATGAATTACCTGAACTTCTGTGGCTGAGTTAGGGACAAGTACAAACAAGAATTTTGTCTGTACATCTGGAGTCTTTGAATACACCTATTACTCTGTACTGCACACGAAGTTAGCTGCAGCTCGTGCAGCTGGAAGTCCATTAGAGTCATTCTACCCCAAGGCAAGATGCTTTGGGCATGTTCTCATGAAAGAGGTCAGAAGCTCCTGCAAAAATAACAAAAATGATGGGGAGTAATTTAAGCATGGCCATAGATCTTTGTCACACTGTCATCTTTTTTTGGTTTTGACTGTTAGTGCTTTTGCTGCTTTGTTACTCTTGTTGCATATGACATTTACTGTGCTCCACATGATGTTCATCAGTTTTCTTGTTCCAGTAAAAACTGTGTTTAAAACCTTGTTTACTGCTCTGATTTCATAATTGTCTTCAAACAGTTTTATTCATATTCATCTTTGGCTAAGAGATGAGATCATTCTTCTCTTAAACTGAGGGCACATATTTGTATTTTTGTAGATCTCATCCACAGTAGATCTGGCCAGTCAGAAAACCAGCATGAATATGCTGAGATGGAGGTCATGGGGCTGAGGGTCATGGAGTTCAGGCATGCAGTTGTTGCTGACTGCTGTTTTTCTGTAAAGAATAGGAGATTGCTGGGACACAGGCTTTGAAACCTCTGGCAACATGTAGTGGACAAAGCCAGCAGTAGGCTCAGAGCAGGCCTATACAAGCCTGGTGGTTTAGCATCTGTTTAGATAACAGCTTCAACAGGAAGCTGATGCTTGTACCATTTAAAATTTTCAGACAATATCAGAGCAGGCTGACAAGGACTAGTATCGACCTCTATGTAGTTCCCACTTCAACAGGCAGACTGGAATAAAGTCCAGAATTACAGTGGTTTTGTGTTCTACCTGTAGAGGGCATTCATACTGTTCAGTACATCATTCCTCTTCAAGCCGATAGTGAAAGGATTATGTATGGTTGTCTCAGTTAAGGGTGCATGAATCATGAGTTTTATGATAATTGGTTTGTTAAGCATACCTGTATTCTGTGAAGATTCTGAGGACCTGTAGCTGAGTATATATGAAATAGATGAAAAATGTGGTTGTGAGAGAGTTGTAAAAGCTGGTTGGATATTTTCCTAAGCAAAAATACATTTTGCTAGCTGAACTACTTTTTCATTTTAGTTATAAAGTGTTTTAAATTATTGTTGTGAATTTCTAACCCTTTGCATTTTAATAATTTTTTACACATAGTTTGTGCACAGTGCAAAACATTTAAACTCCTTCGTAATAAAGATACTGCACAAAGCTTGTACTGAACTTGCAGAGTGGCAAAAGTTACAAATATGAAAATTTTGGAAGAGACATAATGAAATCAAGCTCGAATTAGAAAGATGATATTTTATTTTCTTGGAATCAAGAAGTATAAGAAGAAAAAGATAATTATATCAGGGCTATTAATCAAGTATTTTTCAAAGCATTTGTTTCAGTTTTAAATTTATTATGAAAGTGATCATCGTTTTTGAAGAGGGGAGCATGCCCCTTTGGCAGTCTCAGGAAGTATCTTCATAAAATATCTCCGGATCCTGGAAGTGGCAAGGACAAGGAATGTAGACTAGCTGGAAGAACAAGTCTGATAAATGGTAACCCAGGCCCATTGTATCAGACAATGGCAACTGCTGAATAAACACTGGCAGAGCAGTATTAGTCTGCACAAGAGACAAGCTGAAGCACAGAACACTTAAGAACCTATTCATAGTATAGCTGTTGATCCTTGGATACCTCTGGAAATGAAGATGACTGTTAGAAAGTTAGCAGGCTAACAGCTGAGAATAGAGCTTTAAGAAACAGAGAAAAAGGAACAGGAGTGGTCTCTGCCTCTTTTTGAGACCAGGCATTCTACTTTTGGGGATTTGCTCGTAGCACAAACTATCAGACAGCATTCTAGGAAGTCTGTATTCATTATGTCAAAGTGATTATGAAGTATATAATTGAGAATCCAGGGCACTGAGATGAAAACAAGGTGCTTGTCAGGAGGTCATCCTTGGCAGCAGATGCACCTGGATTGCAGTACACAGAATTGCTAGAATTGCAGTTTCCTTTCATGTAATCCAGTGTGTATTCATGAAACTGAGAGTGACTGAATGCTATATTCCAACTTCCACTGTCTAAAAGCTCTCTCCTTGGATGCATATATTTCTGTAGTCTCTTTTTACTGTCACAAGCTGCTTGACACAGCTTTCTCTTCTGAACTCTCCTCAGCTCCCTGACAAACCTCATTGACTATTCCTTAGTGGAACTCACATAATAAATATTTGAGTGTGATCACTGCAGATGGTGTGCTAAGACTTGCTGCTCTTAATCATATTTTTAATACTGAAACCTTTCTGCTTATTCACACTTCCAGTAAAAGGGTTTATGAGCCTTAACAATTTGAGAAGTGACTAGGGTTACAGTGAATGCCAGGTGGAAGAAATTCAGGAAAGCTTTTATTGTTGACTGACACAGAGATCTTTTTCTGTAGAATCTACCCATCCTTACAATGGGCTCTATAATATTGGGTTTGTGGTGCTTAATGCATGTATTTAGGTACGGGAATACAAAAAATACTCTTAGGCCTGCTGGATCAAATGTTGCTAAAGAGATTAAATTGCAACAGTTGCCTGACTTTTGTATGCCTTTGGGTAGTGAAAGGGAGGACTGGAGGAGCTGTTGGAACTTGCTGTTTGTTGTAAGTTTGGCAAGGGATTCTACCCATCTTTTCTGTTTCAAGTACTGCAGATTAAACACGGGTACTATTCAGGAAGGATCTGCTGGTAAAGTAGATCTTAAAACAGATGAGGAGTGAGATTTCTAGCAGAAATGGGAAAAGGCCTTGCCGCCATCCCATGCCTTTACTACCTGTGCCATGGTGGCAACCATAAAAAGTTAAATAGATTAGATTATAATTCCACTGGTCCAAATAGGTGACATTTTTCATCATGCCTCCTATGTAAATTTGAGACTTGACTTCAGAGGCTTTGAGCTGACTTACAATTCAGTAAAATATCTATGTTTTTTCACTGGACAAGTAAATAATCTCTGGAAAGTATATTTGGTCTTGATGAGACTTCTCATATAAAAATGATAAACTGTATGCAAAAGCTAAAACGTATGGTATAATCAGGTTCTGAGGTTTCCCTATAATTTCCAGCATGCTTTTTTCTTACCTTTTACCAGCTATTAATTTTCTCCTTCAATAATTTAAATCCTTTCTGTTAATCTGTAACTGAAGCAGACTTTGCAAATGAAATGGAACAGTTCTAATCAGATGGCAGTCCGCTATGGCATTTTGCTATGTGTGATACTCGCTGCTATCTGGTGCAACCTGGAGAGATCTCTGGAAAGGCCAGCTTGCTGGATAAACACAAGTAAGCTGTGCTGCATAGAAGGATTTAAGAAATATTATTTCATTTTCTTCTTTCCAGCATCAGGTTAAAGTTCTTATGGCTTAAGCACATTACAGATTACTAGTGTTCTCTGTCATATCGTACTGAATTTGGATACCTTTTCTGTGCCATACTCTTGGTTTTTACTTGGATGAGACTTGATTTGCACAGTCATCAGAGAAAGCTTCCAGGTCTTAGTCTTTTTTAAAGTAACTGTGTACAACTTAGATTCATGTTTCTAACAGTTAGCTACACATAATTGCTACAGCTCTTAAGAGAGGATTCTCTTCACAGTGACTGTGATAATGAATTCTGAATGCTGCCCTCACTATCTCCCCCATGTTCTATTTTGCTGAAGATTGTAAAGGGCTTCTTTTCTTATCATAAACCCCAGATGTCTAGGACTCTTAAACAGAAGTAACTTTCAGACTATATCTCGTGATTTAATTTAGAGTTACGAGAGAGGCTTAGTTAAAACTAGAAAAATGGACATCTGTAAGGGTAGAACTTCAACACATTACAAAACTGTTGCTCTGATGTCTACCTCCTGGCTTTTTTTCTCCTACAGCATTGTGATTCAAGTCTTTCTCTGAACTTAGAGTAGACTGTGGAATGTGTTCAAAACTTACATTGAAAAAGCCATCAGTTAGGAGGGATCTTTGCAATGATCAGTAATTTTTATCAGTACCTATCCAGGCACATATATAGCACATATGGATATCCTGGTACAAATTCACTCAGAAGATAAGACAGCAGTTTCCAGCTGTCTGCCTTGTGCAGGTGAACAAACACGATTTTCTGGTTATAGTCTCAAACTCTACTCTTACAAACTATGCATGAAAAATCCTGCTGTATGTAGCATTAGGACATGAATTCTTAATCAAATAAAAAGTATGCAAGATAGTATTGTGGCATATATAAAGCAAGGTACATGTCCACAGTAATAAAATCTATTAGGAAAAAGAAAGAAAAATTTAAAAGCTTCCACATAAATTTAAAATAGTTTTAAGATAAATTCCCTCTTCTGCATTATTCCACATCTAAGTGATCCCTGAGTCCAGTCTTTTACCTGCTTTTGTGTAATTTAAAGGGAAATGGAGATTTCAGTATCTGCGACCTTTGAAACATGAGACTTTCAGCAATCTTGAAAACACTTGTGTATGCACCTTGAAACATCAGGTAATTTTGCACCCTTAGGAATCACAGAGGATCTTGATCTTGCCCTTGAAGCTAGTAGGCTGGAGTTCACCCATGGTGTGTGTTTGTTCTGAATTTCTGAGTCAGTAGAATAGGGCAGAATTGGTTGTCCTCTTTTCCAAGAGTAATTTCTGTTATGTTTAACTGGAGAAGCATTACATGTTTCTGTGATGTGACTCTTAGAATAGAACAGATTCACTTTTGTTGTTTGCTTTGCTTTCAAGAGAACACATATTCAGTCTGATTTGCAATTTAGAAGCATCATGATAACTGTATAAATTGTGCCCATGTTAACTATCACTGGTTTAAGTCTTTATGAACTGGAGTTTACTCGTTTCTTACTGTTTTGTAACAGATACAATTTTTATCGTAAGAAAGAGTAAAAATCTGTTATTTTATTGAAAGATGCGGGCAAAAATAATTTAGTTTTATATTCAGTAATTGCAACCAGAAATTACAGTTGTCTAGATATTAGCAATTTAGTTGTTTCTGCCATTTCAGTTTGAAATACATTATTCAGATTCATATTCAATACCTTTCAAGTTTACATAGGAACGATAGCTATGTGATACAGCTGCATCACTTTGTTTCTGTTCTTTTCATACATTAAGACAGTAAAAAATCTGATTTGCTGAAGACTGTTGATCATTGGAGCACAGATCTTGAAGAGTACTACCATTAAGCTCTTTCAGTCTTGACTAAGGATGAAATTGTGGCAAAATTCGATTGCAATTTTCTTTATGCACTCAGCAGTTTTTTTCATCAGTGGCACATGAAATGGAAAAAATGTGATATGGAAAACTCCGGAAAAGTAACAGGTATTATTAGCATTAGCATTATTATAGTTGTTGTTATTGCTGCTGATGTTGCTTCTTATATAAATATTGTGATAGTTAAACAGTCTATCCTAATAGTTGCTCTGATCTAAAGAGGACAGAGTGACTGGGGGATTAAAGCCTCAGTAGGCAAAGTTAACCATCTATCCAGCCCAAGGACATTACTTTTACTTGTGCCATGAATTTGTTCTGTACCTTATGTTCCTTAACCATGCAATCTGGCCTTGCCAGAGATTTTTACCTGTTGATTCTCTCTCTCATCTCAGTATTCACATTTTATGCTGAAAAATGCCATGTTTCCTTTTAACTTTGATAAGCACAGTCTATGTTTTAAAACAATTTCCTTCTGCCCTCACAGAAATCTAGCTTCTGAGCCACTGTGCAGCTTTATCTTCCTGTTCTTTTTCATTCACTTTAAATGTTTCAAAAATTTTCTGCCCTTGGGCCAAAGATTTTCTAAAGTGCATCTTGAGTTACTTAAAACGGGTTATGCAGCAGGGTTCTGTTTGTAAAACCAGGAGACAAGAATTCACTTAAAAAGTGGGTTTGTGACTCAGCTCAAATTTATATCATTTTGATAAGTCTATGATTGCTATGATTTTATTTTCTCAAATGCAGTTTCATAAGTAGTAAAATAAAAAAAAAAACAGTACAAACTATTTAGAGTGACTATTTACCCTTTCTTTCTCCTGCTTCTACATCTGGGCAGCTCAATCCTGTTTCAGTCTTTTCTCTTTAACTGTTTGGCCTAAATACACTCTGAAGCATTAATTAGCATATACATGTTTATCTTTTTGAATCTTAGTCTGGAATGAAGCCCATGAACTTGTATTTGCCTATAATGGCCTGACTTTTAAGGTTCAGCCCAGTCAATAAGCATTTCATACACTCCTAGAGAGAGATAAAACATCTCCTTGTCCTGGTGCCATCTCTCAGGCACACTTGCCTCAGAGTTGTTAATGAGGCCATTCAGCATCGCCACTTTACACAGCATCTAAAGTCAATACCCAAGTAAGTCATTCAGCAGAGCTGTAATTTACCTTCTAACACCACCAAACTGCTTTCACCAGCTCTTTGAATGCTTAAGTGCTTGAAAGGTGTGGTGCATTACAATGTAAAAAATAAGACCAAAGGCAAAAATCTTGAAATAATAATTACAGTAGGTTCAAAGAAACCGCATACATCTGTAGCACTCCTTTACCTTTATTAAAAAATGAGGTCTTCCTGTTTTAAAGTTACACTTCCAAGTATATCTAAAGAACCAAAAAACGTGAGAATGGCCTCTCTGTGTCAGACTGAATGTCTTATCTAGCCTGGTATCCTTTCTCAGGCAATGTCCAAAAATGGATGTTGAGGGAACACTAGAAAAGGAAGGGAAAACATATATATACTCCCATAAATATTCCTATCATCAAACAGTCTGTGGTTCAGGAACTTCCTGAGCCAGAGATAGTGCTTTGTATTTAAGAACTCTTGATGAATTTCTTTACCATTAACTTGCCCAGTCTTCTCCAGGAAGAGAAAGGGGGGCATAAAATGAGTGCTCTTTTCATTTTCTAACATTTGTTTCTGAGAAAAACATTGGCCCCATTCCACAAAGTCAGAAATAGCTATAGTGCTGTTATAGCAGCTCAGTGGCCTATGGCTCCAGTTAGAATGAAAATGGCAATTTCACATCTCCTGGCATAAATGCAAGACACTGGAGCTACATACTGGTCATGGAGTGGGACTGACATGCATTCAAAATCTTTTTGCTGTATTTAGTTGGGTTTTTCTTTCCCAAGGAAAAGCTTAAAAATACCTTTAATGAGCTACTTAAAAGCTGAATCTTCAGATGTTTTAACTGTGCAGTCATACTGCTATGAATAGAACATTGCACAGAACATCTTCTAAATCTGGCCTAATGCCCAAGTCAGACTGGGTGAGCTAAGGGCATTTCTTTTGCAGATTCCATATGGAGCATTTAAAGCCCTATCCTAGCTTGTTAGTATTTTTACTTTATTTTTAATGAAAATATTTGGACATTTTTATGCAACTTTTGTTTCTAGAGTGAATTGATAGATGTTAATGTACAGTAAAAAGCAATGTAATTTGCTGCCTGTATACATAGTAATTAGCATGTGAGAATTCTAAGCATCATTACATTCGATTTTATGCCATAGTAAACAGAACAAATCCAAACTAGATTGTTAAGCCTTTTTTTCCCTCCTGATTGTGGCAAGATACAAATGAAACTTTCCAAACTGTTCCTTACTCAGTGGATAGTAAGCAGTGATTTTAGCACAGCAGTTTGGAAGCAAGGAAGATTGAAAGAACAGCATCTCTGATGCCAGGAAGAGTGCTTCCTATGGTGTATAAACAGTATCCCTCCATTAAAAACAAATGGGAAAACTAGTGCTAGAAAATGGTTCAAACATTTCTTAAATAAAATTAAACTTAGCTAGAACTTAACTGCTTAAATTAGAAGCATTTAATGACGCCGAACATATACACTGCAGTTTGGTACAACAATAGCAAATAGGTATGGATGTAAGTTGTGTTTTTATACAACACAAAGGTAAGACAGTCTGTGTTGCCAGGGGCATATTGTTATATGCGAGACTACTTTGCTGCTTAATTACCATTTTTTGTTTCCAGGGCAGATACAGTGATATATATACTGGTGGATTCTTACCAGAGAATATACCTTGAGCTGTCCTATCCTGTGTACTGCTGCTAAGCATAGCCAAGGAGAGAAATAATTTTCCTTCTACATTCTCCAGAAACCTGGCTCTGAAACTGAGTTGTTAGCCTGAGCTGAGCTGAGCTGAGCTTCACGCATATGCTAATTTAAAACTGTCTTTGACATGTCTACACAAGTTGTGTTGACTATACATAGATGCTCACTAACGAGGTAATTCTGCAAGGAGACAATGGCAAACTGCAAAAAACAAGCAGTCAGAGTTGGGCTTTGAAATTACTTGAAATTATTTATGCAAGCGCTCAAACTCAAAGCAGTAATAATTTTCAGATTAAAACCTCAAAGAATTTCTGTAACTAATGCTTCATCTCTCTGTGATGAACCTTATACTAGACTTAAAACCACATTCAGTTGTAATACACAGCCTTGGGTTCCTGTCCAGTGTGTTTGAAAAGGTTGGTGAACTCTGCCAGGTCCTCTGACTGAAACCTTTGTGTAAGTATATGTTCATGACTTTTATTCAAATGTTTATTGGGACAAAAGAAATCCAGCTTTCTAAAAGCTTAGAACACTAATAATTTCTGGATTTATGAAGCAGAATATGTGCTTATAACATGACTTAAATAGAACTTGGTGCAGTGTATTCTTGAAACTGCCAGCATATGAAGGTGGGATGAGCCTTTTTCCCAACAAATACATTTCTCCAGGTCCTCAGAATTCACTGTGTGCACATATGTAATCAGAATTATCTTTGATTCGTCTGTGCTGAACAGCTTAGTACCATCTTGTGTTTAAAACAGACGTGATGTGTCCCTCTGGAGCTCATTGTGGGGCCTCTTCCAGCCGTGGGTCCCTAACACAGACCTGAATAAGCACACTGCACACAGAGCAACTTCACTTTCTTGTTAGCATTCCAGAGGAGGAGCGTCTCTTCCCTCTCTCCTCCCCATTTATTCAGTTGTCTAATCAGTACAGAGTTCATATCATCCAAGAAAAGCATTTAGCTCCCTCTCCATTCTTCAAAAGCATCTTAACATATGGCATTAGATTCCACTAAATGTATGTAGCACCTCCGAGGCTGTCCAGAAAGCACAAGAGCTGTAAAGTTACCCAGGCTAGCTCTGAGCAAGCTGGCTGAGCACCAAGAGATACAAATTTGTGCAGCATAAGGCTTCTCCTCAGCTAATATATCTTGTTTTCATGACGTAGTACAACCATAGCAATATAGATTTTGGGACCTAAGATAACTCACCTGCTTACAGCTTACCTATTGCTACATTTTCTGTATCTCTGTTGAAGAAATCCCCAAATTTCTTTTGGATCGAAGTGAATTTTTCCAATAGAAAAAGGCAATTATGTTTCTTGTAGTGTTATGATATATGATACAACGAGCCATAAGCTAATGCATTACTAATCAATTGAACAGATATTATGAGTGTTTTTATTTCCAGAGGTGGTTTTCTTCAGAAATGTTTTTTACTGTTTAGACTTTGCAGACTTCAGTGTTGAGGATTTGGCACACTGTGTGCATTCATAATGTGGAAATTTAGTGCATGAGAGCAATCTAGTGAACTTGTAGTTTCTTCTAAACCCCAGCTAAGATTAACATATAAATTAATTCTTATCTATCTTTCATTGCAACTACTGTGGCTAACATGACTTGAAAGAATTAGACAAAACTGTTTTAAAAAATAATTAACTTTGCAACAGGATACTTCACAGCATATGTGATTCTACACCTTATATCACTCACTACTCAGTATCATCTGAAGCTTTCTAATATTACTCAATTGCAATGTTAATCCACATGAATACCTCACTAATTGTTATTTAATGCATTCCCAAAAATACTGCTCAACAACAAAATAACTTAGAAATCATTACATGTAAACAGTAGAACATTTGCTTTGATGATACAAAGGCAAAAATAAAATACTACCAGAGTGAAAACACAATGGTAGTAATGAGAATACATTCTAGTATTGTCATGCAGGCCTTAAATATGACCTAAAAGAACAATGTATCTCTAAGAAAGTCAATACCTGTAATACACATATTAGGAGCAAAAACTATCTGGGACAGTATTATATGTAGTACTGACTATTGGGAAAACCTTACAGAAAAGGCAGAAATTACTTAGTCCGATATCTGATAGTATATGGGATAGTTTTTTGTAGACTTATTTCTGCATCATCTATCAGGCCAAAGCTGGACATGCCCCAGCACCTCAATGTTTTCCCTGTAGCTCAGAACCAAACACGGGGTTCGAGATGTGGCCTCACCAGTGCTGTGTATGGGGGACAGTGCTCTTCAGAGAAGGGCACAGTTCAAATGTGCTCCCAAACCTGCCCCTGTGCCTACAGCAACGCTTTCAGTGGCTGTATACATGTGTGTGCATGCTTCCCAAAACCTAACCCGCATTCTGGAATGCAAACACAGAAACGGCAGCTGTTCAACAGGATGCAACGTAAGCTGACTGACTACTCCGCAGAAAAAGAATTACATATGGATTCTTCATTTAAACAAAATGAAGAATCATATAATAATTCCTTGTTTTATCTTTATACTATAAGGGTAAAAACCTCATTTTTATCATGTCTGCTACACATGATAAAATGCATAGAATAAACAGCGCAGCTTTCTAATATATTTTAATTATGCATCAGAAAATTAATTTAACAAGGAAAACACCTTTCAGTTCCACAGTCTGACACCTACTTTGCACAATCTTATTCAAAACAACTACAGTGTGACACAGTATGATTTTCAATGTACAAAACTCCATTAGGAGTGCATTCAGGTTACATCCTTAAATCACAAAATGTTGCTAATAACCTGTTACCAATTATGAAATTTAAAAAGACCTTGTAAGCAGGCCTTTGCAGGAGTGAAAAATATTCTAAGGCTCCAGCGGTCTATTTAACACTTCAAAAAGCTTTCACCTTATGCAATAATGGGCATACCTCTTTGAAAATCATACTGTCCATTACATTTCTACAGCATCTTTCATTCAAAAATATAGAAGTTCTCCTTCAAATATCAGTTGCAATTAGCAGTTCTCACTACATGCATAATTTGAAGGTTATGCTAACAGTAATCAGAATCTGCAAACATTTATACTAAATATGCAGTAGCACTGAGTACATTCACCAAGTGCAGCGGGTGACAGCTTTCCACATGGATTAATGCCTCAGATAAATGATTGTTTTACCTCAAACCATCAACAAAAGACGACATTATTGCAATGGTGCAATTAATAACCTACCACTTCATTAATTGTTACAATGGTATCTTCATGGATCAGCTTGAAAAATCGAGGGAACTTTAAATGTTTTGTTGTGTTTTTTTTTTTCTGTTGGCTATTCAATAGGAGAGACAATTAATAGTGTGTTAATAACCTACTTGGTATTCTCTGATGCAGCCTTCTGTTTATTGTGTATGAGAGTTATGTTTGCTTTGTATGAACGATGTCTTGAGCTCAGGACAAAGTTGGAAACTTTATAAAAATAGAAAAATTTTAAAAAGAGCATTTGATTCTGTCACCATCTTTTGAAATTTGAACACAGAACTGATTTTCTATTGATAAAGAAACAAAGTGCCATAGGAGTCCAGAAGCTGTCTCTAAAAACTGAGACCCCTAAGAGAAATGGCATCTCCAGTAAACCAAACTATTTTAAGTCTATTTATTGTAAAACTGCCCCTGCAGAACATGGCCTGCAGGCACTCAAGTTTAGAGCCTACAATGTTTCCAGTGATCAGAATTTCAGATGTGTTTAGTTAACAACCAAGATAAGAGTAAGACATTTGGTAGTGTAAGACAATAAGCATAACCTCTCCCCTGTTAAAGTGAGGTTGGCATTATTTAGTGAACTGCTTTTTTAGATAATCTCCCAGGCTCTATTGGAAATTATCAGCACTAATAATTTTTTTTTAAAATTTCCCTAATGTCACTTTTCTGCCTGGTATTGCTGAGTTTCTAGTACGAGCCCATGTGAGCTATTAAATAGATTGCAATCTTTCTGGCATTAATACTTGCCAAAAGAATTAGACTATAGCATATATTGGTTTTCAAATGAGATTATAAAGGGAGTGCCACAACAGTTCCTTATCTGTTGGTGGTGAAGCAAAGTTTCTTAGAAGGGATGACAACATGACAC
This sequence comes from Oriolus oriolus, assembly GCA_013400235.1. Classification (NCBI taxonomy): domain Eukaryota; kingdom Metazoa; phylum Chordata; class Aves; order Passeriformes; family Corvidae; genus Oriolus; species Oriolus oriolus. The sequence continues at coordinate 2,316,299 of VXBT01007277.1, read as the reverse complement.
CAACACATGTAATTATTCTAACTAATACACAGTCAGCTACAGGGTCTTCAGCTCAAACATCATTACACTCTTGAATCATCTCACACCTTTGCAGCATGGGAGTTTCATTACCGTTTAGAAGGTGCTGTCACATAATGGTTTTGCTCAAGAAGTAGCTGGTTGGAAGCAGAGAGTGCTTTTGTACTTATACTAACGCTACAAACTGAATGGAGAAAGCAACCGTGCCCTGATTGCAGGAACAGTCAACATGCAAAAGAATTTGTCAACCTTCATCCTAACCTAGGAAGCTGTGGTAGTGCATCTTCCCCCCCTGCCCCCCCCAACCCCTTTCAAGGCTGCAGTGTGATCTGAGAAAAGCTTGTTAGGCCTTGTCCTCGGAAACACCACCTGGGCCCAATTCTTTCCAAGCTTATCAAAAAACACTGTCTTCTCTCAGGAACTCCTAACAAGCTTCTGTTTTTCTCCTGACCAGCCTTGGGAAGTATTTCTCTGGCCTGAATAGCATAACATTCCTATTCTCACACTTTCAAAGAAAGTGCCGACCCAAACTGTGGCCAGGATGAAACATTGTTGTGACCAAAGCCCACTCTCTTGTGACCCTATAAACAGCGGCCCAAAATGAGACCCTTTGAGCTGTCCTGGACCACAGTGGGCCTGCGACCAGCAACCTCCCTCTGAGAGGGACGGGACGCCTCTCAGAGCCAGCAAACCCTCAGGTTTGCTATACCTGGAGGATCGCTGAACCACGGCGTGTCCTGGGCAGATACCCTCACTCCTTGAGGCCTGATCCTTCACCTGTCAGGAGATGCAAAAGCATCTGAAGTGAGTATTTTCACTGACCTCTGAGGGGAATTTTTCCAGATACCCTACCTTGCACCAACTGTTTCTGTCTGCATGCATAGCCTTTGTGCATATGTTATAGCAAATCTGGAAGTTAAGTTATAGTTATAATTTAAGCTAAGTGCTGTTAAGTGTTATTTCTCTGCTAGATTGTTAGGGTTAAGATATAAATTAAGGTATAAGTTAAGCTAAAGTACTGGTAAGTTTAAGTGTTGTTAAGCTTTAGGCCGCATTCCCTTTCATCCTTGTTTACACTCTCTTTACACACAGACACACACATTCACCTAGGTAGTTTCAAATAATTTCTGTTTTGATTGCCTGGATTTTGTTTGGTTTTGTTGTTGCTTGCTTTCCCCTTGTGCCTTAGTTGCCCTTCGTAAGTACAGTGAATCTTGCCAACAAATCTGTTGTGCTTTGTAGTTTAATATTAAATCTAACTTTTGCTCATACCCTTGCTGGTGATTCCCTGAGCGATCTCAAGCACACTCATTCGGGACAGAAGTGGCCAAACAATTTGAGGAGTGTGAGAATAGAAAGCGGACTGTAAAAAGAGAAAACAGGTCCAAAACTTACGTAAGGTCTTCAATTACATTGTTCCTGGATTCGTAATTGATCAACTCATTGAACATTGCCTCTCTGAGAACTGGACCATGGAAAATCCACCTGACTCACCAGTGATAAATATTTTGGTTTAAGAAACATACATATATTAATGGGGTGTGCCTGATAATGGCATGTGGTTATTCAGGGTGTGAACAACCTCTAGGGTCTCTCAAAACAGGTGGCTTCAGGGTTAGTCTCCAGTGAAAAAACAGAAAAGCAGAAAAAAAATCTTTATTGAAGAAGCACAGTGCAGATGAGAAGGGCATATACAGGGAGAAGCAAAATGTTATTAAAGTACAATAGCTGCACATACAGTATTACACTAGCTATGAAGAATATTAACATCCAGTATTATGAATATTAACATCGAATGCTCAATTATATTAATTTTTTCCAGATATGTAATATTGGAATTAGTCAAAAAAAAGGACTTTTATACTTGAATGAAACGTTCTACTCTCTTCCTATGGAGGAAAAAAGATAGGTATAAATGCTTTGACGTTGGCTATTTTTCAACTTTTTTTAAGCAGTGGGCAAAATATTACCTGTATAAAAAGTTGTATGTTGTGTGCAGTATCATCTGGTCCCACAGCACAGCAGGAACGGCGCTCTGCGCTGACACAGGTAGGCAGCGCGTTAGTGCCCGATCTGCTCAGTAGTTACTGCACAGAAAAGCTGAGGTGCCGTCGTGCTCAGCGAGCAAACGCCGATCAGGCTGGAACTCCTCCTGGCCCCGGGAGCTCGTCACCCGTGACACGGTGGGGCTCAGCCAAGTCCCGGGCGCGCTCGGCAGCGCGCACAGGGCGGCCCAGCGCCGATGTCCGGGCAGAACGGTTTGCCTGAGGGTGCCGGACCCCACCGCGGGGTCCGATCGCATCCCGGCCCCGGGCTCCGCGCCTGGCTCTCCCCACCTGTGGGGATTTCGCCTCGCGCCCTGGTGGCTGGAATGGGAAAGGGCTGAGCCCGAAGCGGCCGCCGGGACACTTCGCTCGAGGAGAGGAAAATTCCAGCCGAGAGGAGCGGCCCTGCCCCCGCTGGCCGCTGACAGCCCGCGGCCGGGGCCGAGCGGAGTCCCCACTCCGGCCGCAGCTGGAGGGACAGCCGGGTGTGTGGGGGCGGGAGGGAGGCGCTGGGACGGGAACAGGGAGTCTCTGTGTCTCCGCGCGTTCCGGAGCGGGGAAGGTTCCGCGTTTCAAGTTTCTCGCCGCCAAGTTCGGTTTTGGTGGTGTTTGGTATTGGGATATTTTTTCGGTTTTTTTGAGTTTTCTTTCGCTTCTGTGTTTTTTCCCCTCCGCCCAAGGTGTGGTTCCGCGAGCGGCCAGAGCCTGGCGCAGCCCGTGGCCACGGCCGCCGCCCCGGGCAAGCGCCCAGTGTCTGCGCTTGTAAACAGGGGAGAATGCCCGGACTCGGGGGCGAGGCGGTACCGGGGGCTGCGGAGTGGAGCCGCCCTCCTCAGCCCGCCCCGAGCAGGTGAGGCGGGGAGCCGAGGTTGTGCGGGCGGGTCCCCGGGTTGCGCCCGCCCTGCGCTCCCTTGGCCGCCGGCATGGACGGCGGCGCTCGGCTGGCGGCAGCCCCGCCACCCTCCGGGTAAGCACAGCTCAGGACGCGGGCGGGAGCGCGGCAGCCCCCGGCTCCGGAGGGGCCGCCAGCGGCAGCCGCGGCCGTGCCGGGCCGTGCGCGGGGCTGGGTGAGGTGAGGTGAGGTGAGGTGAGAGCGAGGGGGCAGCTCGGGTCGGGGAGGCCGGTGCTGTGCGCGTCCGGCTGTGAGGTGCGGCGCTTGGGAG